>BMAO01008168.1:0-32983 GCA_019973975.1 Trichonephila clavata
AAAATTTGTTTAATCTTTTTTTTAAAATTTTTTTGTTTCTTTTCAGTTGTTAATATTTGTATAATTTTCACTTGTATATTTTCCAGCCTGGTTGGGGACCGACCACATCAGGATGGACGAGTGTTGTGTACGCTCAGGTGACACTAGCGCCACTCTCTGTAACCCCCGAATGTAAGCGGGAGAAGTAGCACACTTGCCATTTCCCCGCAGCGCGCCTAGTCAGGTTTAACAACCTGTAGATTTGTCATTAAATCTCCTTAAACATAAACGTCTTTTTTATTCAACATACCCCTAGATACCACCCTCTCTGTTACATTTATAAGTACATTATATCAGTGTAAATGTGTATTTTATTTTTTATTATCTCAGAATGTGTATTTTGTTTACTTTAGTAAATTAATATATATATATATATATATTAAATCTTTTGTTTTCGACTTTTACGCATGCTCGCGCCCCCTCGTAGAGTTATCACCCCCCCCCTAAAGGGGCGCACCCCACAGTTTGAGAAGTGCTGTACTGACGTTAACGTATCATACTTTAGTTACCACAAGCCTATTGTCACAGTGATTAATGATGGAGAGAGAAGTAATTAATACTCAGTGATATTAATATTGAAGTAAATCAACCTTCTTAACAATGTAATGTACTATGAGTAACATTTATGTAACATGAGATTGACGTATATTATATATGTATATCGTGTTTCGAATCAACACCAAGCCATTTTATAAAAACTGTTTTCATTCAACGAACCATTTCAGCGTCTGATCTGAGAGAGAAACGGACACGCAAGTTAAGTATAAGTCTCTGTGGCCACTTAGAACATCTACTTAAGTACCCTTCTTATTGAAGAGATATATTTGAAAGTTAAGCATGGCATACGAAATGATAAAAATTAATGCTCATGGATAAAAGTTCTGCTTAGGGCCATCTGTTCTTCGATAGAAGTGGGTACTAAATTTAATACTTGAAGATGGAACAGAAAATTAAAGTTAAAAATTGTATGGGGGATTTAATTTTAGATCTAATTTAATTATTTTTACATATATCTGTATTATTTTACCGAATCAATGCGAAAAATATGAATGGAATAAAAAAAATGCATGTATGGTTTCAGTATTATGAGATGCCTTTATTTACTCTGTTTGCTAACTATATAATCAAAGATTACCGTACTTAAGGAGTAAACTCCAGTCGTATGTCGGAGCCGAGGAACGCAGTTTTTTTTTTGTTAAAAAGTCAAAATAGTTTTTATTAAAAACAAACAGGAATTTCACTACTTTTTTAAAGTTTTTGCAATGAGAGGACACCTAAATAGTTTCAAGAAAACATAGTAGGTACATTTAACAGATTTTACCAAGTTTTTTTAAGAGAAAACTGTCAAAATTAAGGTGCAACTTAAAACGGAAGGTGGAGAACAGGTTGATCGGAATTTTTCGGTGGTGTGTCCAGAAAGATTGGGTTAAGAAATATTGCAATGCACGTTGTACTATTCACTACTCAGCTCTCATTCATTAATATTCAGCGTTTTTGGTTATTTATTTTTTAGAAAAAATTTTATTTGAAACCTAAAATCATGTAACCAAATTTAAGACTTTGCCATTTTTAAAAAAAAAAAAAACTGCTCCTTTGTGGCAATAATAAATATTGATTTTATTTTTTTAAAATTATATTTGTCTTGCACTCCACACCATAGAGCATCTTTTCCGCATAAGTTCGAATTAGTAATATTTTTTTCATCTGTATAACCGTTATCTAACCCGTTGCGCAATCAACAATCAATAATATTAGAAATATACTAATACATATGAATAATATCTATATAAATCGATGTTTTTAGATATGAAATCGCTTCACTCCAACACCGTCCAACCGATCACCACGAAAATTGGCACGTATATGTATTTTTTTTTTTTTGCAGTAGGTTTTTCGACTATCATCTTTGTTGCAGCTCCAGCATATCAACTTCTACACCTTTCAATCAATCACCATGTTGCCAACATGGTTGCCAACTTGGCTCAATCACCAACCATTCGCTATGTTTAAATTGAATCACCATTATAATCTAAGGAACGGCGGTGCTTGCGAATATTATAATTTTAATATAAAATAAATACAACAGAAAGTAATATTAATGTATTATACATCCAGATATAAACTATTTACACTATTTTAAGCGTTCATTGCGCAAAATTTGCAACAATTTGTTACTTTTGCTGAGCAGAGATTAGCTTAGAAAGGTATTTTAAAAAATCAACCCACAAGAAAGTTACGGGGAGTTTTAAATAAAAAAAAATTATTTTTATCAGCTATTAGATTTTCAGATTGTAAATTTAACAATTAAGTTTTTTTTTTGTTTTGTTCAACTGAGATATGCAAAAAGCTTTTTTCTGTTTAGTTTATAATTCACGTAAAATTAATTCGTTAAAAACTTATTTATCCTTCAATTTGTATTGCTTAATTTTTCAGTTTATCCGTGCGAAGAACGGGTATACCAGCTAGTCATACATAAGACAAGAAGGTAATACATAAGATTTTAAAACCATAAATCGTTTAATATAATTTACTTTTCTAATTCTCTTTGCAGAGAAAAGAATAGATGATTCATTAAAACATTAAAAAAAATTTCAATAATTAAATGCATTATAAATTAATCTTCAGCATCCGCAACTTCAGTACACGCAATTTTCTGAGGAAAAGTAAAAAATTTAACTAAAACATATTCCAAGGGATCTTGCTTCAATATCCATTCTTCACAAATCCGGAAATGTTTGTATTCTTCTTCGTCTTGTTTGGGCAGTACATAGTAATACGGCAACACTATTGTTTTAAATACTGAATTCTTATCAAAATAGTCTCCCTTTTCACGTCTCGTGATCTGGTCTAGCACATAAACTCGCTGTTTCATCTGTTTACTTTCTTGCATGTAAACATGAAAATCTTTGACATTACAAGAAAAAAGAGTAAGGGTATTTTTAAATATAGGCATCCATGTCCACAAACTTTCTGAATTAAGTTGTATAATTTTATTCTCACAAAAATCTTTTTTAAATACAGATTTATCGTTTTCTAGAAGCTCAATTCTATGAAGAAAGGAGTAATCCCATAATTCGTCGAATTTGTTAAGAAAAAAATTACTAAAAATTTTATTTATTCGAATTCTCCTTTTAGGCGTTATTTGTAAATCATTTGAACCTCCAGGTGTTGTAAAATCAGTAGTTTCCAACGTATTTGACTGCTGCACAAGCGAAGTTGAGGTTAATTGTCCGCTATTTACCACATTATCATTGTAATAACTGTTAAATGTATTTTCAGGAACAGTATAAAAATCATTGTTCATATTAGAAGATTTAGAATTGCTCTCAATAAGATTCGAATCTCTTATTTGTAGCTCACATGAATCCCTGTTTTTGCTAGTAAATAACTCCTGTTGTGAAGGTTTCTCTACATCTTGAGATTCATTATTCTTCAGCCACATTTCAGTTTTCGGGATATCTTTACTGTCTTTTGCTTTTGTATTGTTTACTTGGCAATTGATTTCAGAAGACTGACTTCTTAGTTTCTCAGAAACCATTGGCTGTTGAAGAGCTTTGCCATATTTTCCCATTTGCTCATGGGGAATGTTGCAAACATTCTTTTGGCAGTCATTACTTTTCTCATGTTTTGTAGTCTGTGACGAATGAATAGCTTCACCATTTCTTGCTGTGTGTTCATTGACAATCTGACCTTCACACATCTCGGAGCCATTAGTATTAAGAACTATATTTTCTTTAGAAGTTCCAATAATATTTCCAAATTTTAATGAATCGTTTTCTGTATAATAAGGGTCAGAATACAGAACACGCTTCATACATGCAACAAAATATTTCAGTTCTTGATTTTTCACCATAATGTGCTGTATATATCTTTCACAATCTTTAAACTCTTCGGTTTGGAACATAATTAAGTTACGCATTTTGGAGATGTAGCTCATTTCTTTGTCACTCTCCATTATTTTGCTTGAAGTAAGCAAGACCTGCAGACAGATAATTTCAATCTAAGTATGATATTCATTGCAATTTTATGTCACACCGAAACTAGTTTGATATTCTGGGTCTACGCGCCAAACACTGCTTGGCGCGACACAGAATCACGCCAAGTAGAGCATGTCGTTGGAATGAAATCCAAGATGGCGGCCTAATGGTAAGAGATAGTCAAGGAAATAATTTTAAACTGTTTTGAAATACAGTAAAATCTATTTCAAATGAAGGATATAGGAAGAGATTGAGAATAACCAAGATCAACAAATGATGAATAGCAATATAATCTAAAAAGTGATATTTACTAATAGTAATATTACGCAGCATATAATAATCTTATAATATTATAGTAATTATGTATAATATTCATATAATATTTTATAGTAGTAATTATTATATATTCATATAGTATGATTTAATAAGAATTATTTTGTATAATAATAATCATATAATATAATTTAAAAGAAATTATAAAAAAGAATAATCATCGTATCGTAATATAATAAGAATTGTACATATAAGAAAGCTCATTTAATATAAATATAAATAAGTAACAAAATAGTAATTTTAAGTAAACATAATAATAAATAATACTGTTAAATAAATAAAGTGATAACATTTATAAATAAATAACATAATACGTAATAATATTTATAAAAAATATAAAAAAAACATTTAACATAACGAATATTATACGATTATTACATATGATAATAATTGTATTTTTATATTACATTATCAATAAAATAATTACATAATATATATTAAAATTAATAATGAATATTAATTAAAAAGTACTGAAAATTTGCAACGTTCCAAAAACTGCAAGTTCCTTAAACGAATTTCATTGAACAAGGAACGTTAAAAAAAACATTTTTAAAAAGTAAAATAAAGTGAAAATCTACGATTTATAGCAATAATTAAAAATATAACGCTCACTTTAAAAAAAAAAAACCTATCCTAGTACTTACTCTTGATATCAGAACTATCCGTACTCGAAAATAGCTCAAAATGGAACTAGTTTGATATCACGGGGCAGGGCGCCAAACGCTGTTTGGCGTGATAAGGAATCACGCCAAGCAGCGCATGCCGTTGGAATGAAATTCAAGATGGCGGCCTAGCAGTAAGACTCGTAAGGAAAATAATTTTAAAGAACTGTTTTGAAAAACATTAAAATCGATTTCAAATGAAGAATTTAGGAATAGATTGAGACTAACCAAGATCAATAAATAATTAATATCAATATCATATAAAAAAACCATATTTACTAATAGTAATATTATGCAGTATACAATAATCTTGTAATATAATGTTTTATAGAAATTATTATATGTATAATATTCATATAATATACTAAATAGTGATAATTATTAGATATTCATACGGTATTACTTTTTATTTTATATAATAATAATCACGTTATATAGTTTAATAGATTTTATAAAAAAGAATAATCATCCTATTGTAATATAAATAAGAATCGTACAGATACAAGAATACTCATTTAACATAATTATAAAAAACAACAAAATAATAATTGTAAATAAATAATATAATAAACAAATAACATAATAGAAATAAATAAAATAATAAAAATAAATAACACATATGTAATAATAATTATAAAATAATTATTACAAATAACGTATATTTTATGATTATTACACATTCGAATAATTTTTTTTATATTATTAATAAAATAATTACATAATATATATTAAAATTGATAATGAATAGCAACTAAAAAGTACTAAAAGCTTGCTTTGTTCCAAAAACTGCAAATTTCTTCAACGAATTTCATCAAACAAGAAACGAAAAAAAAAAACATTTTTAAAAAGTAAAATAAATTGAAAATAAACGATTTTTAGGAATAATTAATAATATAACACTCATTCTTTTATTAAAAAATATCCTAGTTCTCACCAATGATATTAGAAATATCCATATTCGAAAATAGCATTAAATAAAACAGAAGAATGAAATATAATTTGAATCCGGATTGCAATGAAAATGGTTAAATTGCAAAAGAAATAGAAATAAAATCGTCTGAAATTTATAGGATTAGCGCGGGAACAGAACCAATAAAAATTATTTCTAATATACGTTATCTCCATGGCAACCACCCATCGCCAGACCATAGAAATATCAAGGTAACCATATCGTAATGTTATCGCCCATCTTGGCGAACATAAACAGCAACTTGGCGCGATGCCCGTGATATCAAACTAGCAGGGAAATCGTATTTAAATCGTTTGAAATTAATAGGGTTACCCCGGGAAAAAAACCAATAAAAATTATTTCTAATATACGTTATCCCCATGACAACCACATTGCCAGATGATAAATATATCAAGGTAATCATATTATAATGTTATCACCCATCTTGGCGAACATAAACAACAACTTGATGCCCAGGCCCATGATATCAAACTAGCACCCGATGTACAACCGGTTTGGCTGAAAAACTGGTTTTCGACGCAAACTTTAGTCACTATTTTAACAGTTACATTTTTACAACAATGGAGACGAATCTAAGTTGGCGTCGAAAACTGGTAATTAATTTAATTAATGAATTAATATTTGAAAATACTGTACTAACATCAAATATTATCCACTACAAGTTTTAAAAAAAAATATTTGAACTTGATTGGATGAATAAAAAGTATTTTATTAACGATTGAAAATTTGAACAAGATAAATATATATATAAATTAATAAATATATATAGAAAGAGAGTGAGCTAATAGTAGGAGTTGAAAAATATATTCATGCTTACCACATCATCTTCTTTCCCCATTCTTGTCAAGGAAATCTTACAACCAATAATAAACTTGATCCCAAATCGAAAATGTTCCAAGAAGTACTCTTATATTATGGCAATTTCATTTGTTGAAATTGAGATAATTCAGGGTTTCACGAGATATAGAGCAATGAAGTTTATTGTTCCGATGAATTTGCGAATCTAGTAAAAATTATACACTTGTAAAAGAGCAAAAACACACATATGGAACGATACCGATACAAATATTGACTTTTTGCATCATCGTAAGATTCAATTCATTGTAGAATGTGATCGATTAATTATTAAATGACCGCGTTATCATGTCATGGTCACGAGCTCAATCCTGTTGTCACTGAAGACCCTTCGACAAGATAAGCTGACATACGTTAATTATGTTGAGGCTTAAATTCCTCACGTTGGCCGGGTGTGGAATTATAAAGAGTGAGATGCCATCTCAGGTGACTTCCTCGTCACTTGACTCATGATCTAAATTTCGAGCAATGACGCTAATCGCCTTTGCATTGCTTTCTTGTGTGTCGGATCTTTATACTGTTCTTCATTCAAGACTTGTATACGTAGTCATCCGTAGCAGAGGGGGCATGTTGGTGAACTTCATATTCTGGTTTAATATTTCCACTAAGAATTGATTTGAGGGAGTGAGAGTTTAATTAACGTTGCCCTAAAAAGCGAGCTGGTGACTGACCTCGTAATTCTAAATAGTTGCCAAGTGACGAGGAGTGAGCTAAACTGGCAGACCCCTCTCCTAGTTACCATACCACACTAGAGGGAGGACATTAAGCCTCGACAGATTTAACGTGCATCAACATCCTCTACATCATAGGCTCCCAACCTTTTTTGAACTGGTGCCCCCTTTTCTAATGAATATTTCGATACCACCCCCTTTTCTAGTGAATATTTCTCGATACCACCCCTTCTAGAGAAATAAGAGTGTGCACAATACATGGTGAAAACAAGAGTTAAATTTTTTAAAGATATTCTATTATAATAGAATATATTTTTTAATTTAATTTTTTCCCTTGCGAATCTGAAATAGCTATTTCCACAAATATATTTAAATGTGTAATATTATATATTTTAGTCATAGATAGGACATTGTTTTTTGGAATTAAAACGCACACTACCGAATTTCTTCTTCCTTTAAAAGAGAGAAATAAAAGTTTTAGTTACCTGTGCTATAAAGACAGGTAGGGAATTTGATGATACGGAGTAGTTCATAATAAACTACTGCTTTCAAAATAAATATAAATTGAGTTTCAGCCTTTAAAGAATCACATTTTAATTCCTGGTTAACATATTTAATTATGTTTCTTGGATAATATTCGTGATAAAATGCAGTGGACGAAACATTTTTCCTATTGTTCACAGACAAAGACAACACGTGCACTACAGAAATTAAAATGCGCTATATCATTCATTTTAATATAGGTCTGAACGTAATGTGTAATCTTTAAGTTTTTCCCATCCACTTCCCGAACTACTGAAGTATGTGAATTTTCGTACATGTGATATAGAAATGATTTAAATACATACAATCAACATAAGTAAACAGTATTAAAGTTTACTTTTGTTAGTACATAATCAGCGTGTTTTTTAGTCTTTTTTAGACTATATTTGGTCAATCTGCCCAAGCCCCTTCGTACCATCTCAACACCCTCTAATTTTCTCTGGGTCATTTACTGCCCCCTGAAAGCTTCAAACGCCCACGTTGAGAACCTATGCTCTACACGGTGGGTCTTCAGTGAGACCTGGACTCGAACCCGCAAAATTTTACCTTCGTAATCATAACCACTAGGTTAAAAAGGACATCATCATGAGGAATAATAGAAGCTATTGTGCTTTTAATGAACTTGGATATCGAAATGCATGGTGCGTTGTGGAGGTTTTTAGAGCAAGATATACACTCTTATATTATTTCCACTTAACAATCATTAGTTATAATCCTTTGTATATATATCACTTTAGGTTCATAAATCTAATCAACATATATTTTATTCGCCTTATTCAGGGTATCGGACAAAATTTTATTGTCCTCTATGAAAAGACTGCAAAGGAGTTTTTTTTCTCCGAGTGGTTTACACAAATCGCATTCGAACATTAAGTTTATAATGATTATTTAATAATTGTAAATTAAAATGTATTGAACATCAGAAACTCAAAGCAAAGCATGAAATTCAAAAATATAATTACAAAATACGATTAACAAAAATGTTTTCACAAAGTTCTCTGGTGAGTGTGAATAAACGTTACACTATTAAGTAACACGATGACAATTGGCGATGAACCTCGAGTGAGTGAATGAAAATAAACTTCACGCTGTTCAGCTACTCAAGGGTTTTTTGCAACTGACTTGGGTAATTTTTGACCACGGTCAAGTGACGAAGAAGACACCTGAGCTGGCACCTCCCGTCTTAATAACCACACCACACTGACGGAAGGACGAGGCCGAGTGGTCTAGGCATCGGATCATGGCTAGCGTGTCATGAGTTCGATCCTAGTACCACTAAAGATCCGATGCACGTTAAATCTGTCGAGAGCTCAAACGTCCTCCCGTTGGTGTGGTGTGGAAGTTAGGAGAGGGGGTGCCAGCTCAGGTGTCGTCCGCGTCACTTGACCATGGTTCAAAATTACGCGGACCGTCGCCAAAAGCCCTCGTGTTGCTAATCAGTGCGACGTTAATATTCTCTCACTCTCACTGACGGAAGGACGTTTGAGCTCTCGACATATTTCATGTGCATCATTCCCCTACACGGCGGGTCTTCAGCGGTACTAGACTCAAACTCATAAAACACCGGCCATGAGTCCGTTACCTTGAGCCCTGCGATGAACTTCGAAGTCATCACTCCAATGGGAAGACTTTGAGTCGAGCAGATTTAAAATGCATCATCCCGTCTACAAGGCGGGTTATCAGGGTCTCTATGGCTTGGACTCGTGTCACGGCGGCTACGAGTTCGTTATCATAACCAACAAGGCTACCGTTGCCACTGGACAAAACATATTCAGTCTCAAAATACGTAATAATCATCGTGGAGGGTAGCATACAGGCGTGGTTTTGTACAATTAGAGTATTTCCGTTATCGCATCCTGGTAAAATTTATTGCGGTCTTATTTCATTTCGAATAATAATCTAATTTTTCCTTACTCCAGTTTAACATTAATCATATTATATTATATTATTTCAACCGATTCACGAGATTGTAGTCCCCTAATGTACTTGATTCATCTGATGTCATAGTCACTTCATAATACGCTCAACAAATTCCCACGTGTTTGATTCGACTGAGTATTTCGGCGGCATTTTTGGAATTGCAAATTGAAGAGTCATTTCTTTCTTTTAACTTAAAAAAACTCAATTTTTATTTTTATGCATTACTAATAAATTTATAATTTTTTTTTTCAAATTTCGCATTAAAATTTATTTTTATTGTAAAATTACTATTTGTAAATTCTCGGAACACCTATCACAAATTATGTTGCTTGGCTATCGATTCTGGTCGCCAAAAACACTTATCGATAAATTAAGCTGCTTGGCGATCGACTTCGGTCTCCAAAAAAATTGAGATCGCCAACCCCCTCTTCCTCTGCTCTACACTTTAACACTTAATTTTTAAGTATAAAAAATTTTGTCCGATTGAACGATCTTAACTAAAATTAGATAAATTTGCGAGCCACAGCCATTAAATCGCTTTTACTCTGTGAGTATGAAAAAGGCTGACAGAAAACAATAAGAGAAATACCCGGGAACCGAATAGGTCAGGCAATTGAACGATCCATAATTTTTTGAAACACAATGTGGCTTACAAACTAATTACTAAGTCTAAAATTATAAAGAAACACAAGACACGAGGTCAAGAACAGAAGTATAAACTAAGCTTAAATCTAATACTATAAACTAAAACTATGTATAGATTTAATAACTATACGAAAAGCAAAAGACTAGAAAATATATTTAGAGTACTAAAAAAAAATTAGGAATATAAATTTTGAATGTACGCAAAATAGACGGTTAACACACAACCACAAGTGTGATACGATTTGCTGTTGTTGTTTATTTGATAATCACGTGGTAATCGCTAAACGATAGCAGCGCTCTCTGGTGATGCATCGACCCTATTGGTAATAATCCAACTCCTAACTTGATCGCGATGGCCTGGTAACGAGATCTCAAGCAATGTCATTAATGATTAGGTTTTGGGTTTGCAAACATTATATCTTTCGTGTTGTAGATGCTTATGTGTGTTAAATTTTCTGGAATCTGGATACTTTACAATTGTACCAACTCAATTGTTGACCAAATCAGTGGGCTTGGATTCAAAATTAGTGTCCACCGTAGACTAGTGTTTATGGTCACGAACTCATGACCGGCGTGTTATGAGTACGAGCACTGGTGGCACTGAAAACACGCCGAGTGAAAAAATAATGCAATATGCAATTTAAATCTGTTGAGGTCGAAGTCCTTTCGCTTGCGTAGTGCCGTCGTTTAGAGAGGGGGCTGGCTCTGGTGTCATCCTCGTCATTTGACCAAGATTCAAAATTACAAAGTCCGTCAGCAATAGTCCTCGTGTTACTTTGTTGTGCAAAGTTAATAACCACTCATTCACTTGATTCAAAATTACGAAGCTCAATAGGGTTGTTATGAGGAACTAATGGATTGACTGTGTATTTACGTCACTCTCCAAGGTTACACGAGAATTTTTGATGACGGACTTTGTAATTTTTAAGCATGGTCAAGTGAAAATGATGGCACCTGAGCTGGCACCCTAATCTCCGAATCCCTACACTACGCCAAAGTGATAAATTTTAACTATTGGCAGATTTAAAGTGCATCAGCCCCTCTAGATGGTGGGTCTTTAGATACATCAGGAATCGAACCAAGGATTCGACAGAAATAACCATGACCACTCGGCTACCTTGGTCATGATGAACAGAAATAGGAAGGGCATAGATTTTCAGAGGAAAAAACTATAAGAGCTACACTCTAATTCAACTCAGTTACTTACACCATGATATGAACAGTTGCATTGACACAAACACTAATGGGCATTCAACTTAATTATCGGAGAAAGGAATCGACTCAGTTTCTAAGCAATTTACGTATCTGCAGTTGGAAATAGCGTACAAAGGAACACACATCTGAAAAAAATGAATAGCGAGTATGATGTAAGTATACTTTTCTTTAAACTATTTATATATATATATTTTGAACATTTTAATACTTTTACTCTAAAAGCAGTTTCTTAACACTTTAGGAAAATTGGAACACAACAGCAAATTAGCAATGTTTGCTTTCTAAGAGTGTGTAAAGTAGATAATTTATTGTACCAGAATTTTTCTGGATTTGCGTTTTTCAATGAAGTTCTTTAGATTAACTTTTCCATACAAAAATTTACGTTTTAGATAATATACTTGTACTGTACACGATACTTCAGATTAACTAAATTCCACGGCTTTCAATTGCCATAACGTAGTCATCAACTGTATTGCAGATCCGTACAAAATATTTCATTTCATTACACATCATAGAATTGGGGTAGAATATAACTGCTTCTGGAAATTTTAATATTTACTGTTCATGCATTTGAGAATTTTTTCTTCCGTAATAAGTCTTCTGGAGAAATTATTCATTTGTCAAAAAGTGAATGCACGTCTGTAATTTAGGTAAATTTATTGTCGATCAATTTTAAAATTTTTCTTAAGGTTTCTTTTGCCAAAAATTGACAAATTTTTTATGATTTTATGTTATGGGACATCTTATTATCTTTATAAATATACCAAGTTTATCATTTTCCGTTTATTAGAACAAAAACTATAAGTGTTTTAGTAAAAGCAGATGCCATTACTTTAAGAAAGATGTCATACTTTAAAACGCGTTTTACTCGAAACGTGATTTTTTGAAAATAACCAAACGGGGCCAGCGATTGCTAAAAAGGTTTTGAGCATAATTAACTAAAATTTTTTCTGTATGTTTTGTATAATAGTAGAATTGTTTTAACCTTCAGATTTACCAATCACTGTTTTATTACAAAATTTACAGTCCCTTATGTGAGTGTAATCACTGTTTTTAAGCAATTTCTTGTAATAACTGAGATAAAGTGATCCAGTTTTTGTAAAAAAGAAAATATCTCTTATCCTGAAGGCCATTTTAAAATTGAATAATATAGCATCATATTAGATTGAAAAAATTGAAAATTTGTTCATAAACCTTTGGTACAGAATGGACCACGTTTATGCTATTTTTTGTCAATTTTTACCTTTTTTCCCATTTTAGTAATAATTCCTTTTTCTCTTAATTTTAGCACATTTTTCTTAAAATGCACTGAACAAATCTAAAAATAACAAAAACAAAAAAGCACACAAAAAAAAAATCCCCATATCTTCTTTTTTTTTAAAAAAAAAAGTTGTCGCAACCAGTCGGATACCTTAGATCGAGATGAGCATTGACGCTATCCAAAATTTAAAAATTCAACTTTTGTTTAAGTACTATTAATGCTTTGAATAATTTGCGATTAAACATTGAAAAATTTCAAAAAAAAGTACTCTACGACAACTTTTTTACAGTTACTAACTTGGCATTGCTTCTATTTTTTATGAAATGAAGTATTGAACTTCAAAATATTAAAATAACATAAAAGGAGCTAGTTTGATATCAAGGACCTAGGCATCAAGTTGTTTATGTTCGCCAAGATGGGTGATAACATTACAATATGGTTACCGTGATATTTTTATCGTCTGGCAATGTGGTTGCCATGGAGATAACGTATATTATAAATAATTTTTATTGGTTTTTTGTTCCCGCGCTAATCCTATTAATTTCAGACGATTTTAATTCGATTTCTTTTACAATTTAACTATTTTCATTGCAACTCCGAATTGAACTATTATTTCAGTCTTCTGTTTTATTTAATGCTATTTTTGAATAGGGATATTCCTAAAATCATTAGTGAGTACTAGAATATTTTTTTAAAAAAAGTATGAGTGTTGTATTTTTAATTATTGCTATAAATCGTTTATTTTCACTTTATTTTACTTTTAAAAAAATGTTTTTTTTTAACGTTCCTTGTTCGCGATGAAATTTGTTGAAGAAACTTGCATTTTTTGGAACATAGCAAGTTTTTAGTACTCTTTAACGGCTAGTCATTATCAATTTTAATATACATTATGTAATTATTTTATTTTTTGTATAGTATAATTATGTGTAATAATCATATAATATTCGTTGTTTGAAATAATTGTTATTTTACAAATATTATTACATGTTTTTTATTTATAATTGTTATTTCTAAGTATTGTTATTTATTATTATTATTTGTAATTATTTTGTTATTTAAAATGTTAAATGAGTATTCTTACATACGTATGATTCTTATATTAAAATACAATGATTATTCTTTTTTATAAAAACTATTAAATTATATTACAAGGTTATTATATAAAATAATTATTAAATAATACTACATGAATATATAATAACTTTTCAATATTATATGAATATTATATATAATAATTACTGTAAAATTATAATAAGATTATTGTATACTGCATATTACTATTAGTATATAATTTTTTTTATTATATTGATATTCATTATTTATTGATCTTGGTTAGTTTCAATCTCTTCCTATATTCTTCATTTGATATCCCTGATTATTCATTTTGATCCCTGATTCTTCATTTAATGTATTTCAAAACAGTTCCTTAAAATTATTTTCCTGACGAGTCTTACCGCTCAGCCGCCATCTTGGATTTCATTCCAAGGACATGCGCTGCTTGGCTTGATTCTTTATCGCACCAAGCAGCGTTTGGCGCCTTGCCCCGTGATATCAAACTAGTTCCCTAACTTAAATTTTTCTCAGATAAGTTATTTTCGGTGATTATGTGTGGTTTTTGATAAAACCACGTGCATACACCTGGTACTGAATATTATAATTTCTTAAGTATCAACGAAAATTATTAAAATGTATCAAAGAGCTAATAAAGGAAAGAGAATGTGTTTGTATATTACTGCTTCTAAATGTTTTAATCGATATTCGAATTTTAATAGTTATTACACTTTAATTTTACGCTCTTTTGGAGGGGGGGGGGCAATTAATTATCTTTGCTCTTCGATACGTCAGACCTTTCTTCCCCTTTCCGAGAATAATAGGGAAAGAAACCACACGCAGTGGAATTTAGACTTTATTATATATATAGTTAACTGATTTAAATGGAGATACTACCTCGTAGTATTTTTAGCGCAATTGGCATTTTTTATGCTTTTGGTGAAAACACTATGTGAGGAACTACAATCTACAATGAATATGCAATATTAAAGCCAATTTTCTTGGCTTTTTTGGCAATTTTTAACGTGCAGATAATACATTTATTATATGGGCGAAAAAAATATCAGATTGAATCATACTAATCATACGTGTCTCATGATTAAAAAATAACATCACATTAATGATTTTATTTTAAGTCTGTTATCTCTGGAGAAAGTATGCATATAATTATAAGAATTATTGTGAAGGTTATGCTTAGAATAGTTGTATTTTCATATAATCAAAAACAATTTCTACCGTCAAAGAGATTTACAAGTATTTAATGCTTTTGTGATTATTTTTCAAAATAATTTTGAACGGCGGAAGAACTTTTTATTGCTTAAAAGCAAATGTGTGGTGCATTAAATGAAAAAATACTTTAGTAAAAGAATATGTAGGAAATTTTAGTAGAGCATTTGTACAATTAAATTAGAATTAAAAAAAACTAAAAATACGCTGCAATGGTTAATCGAGCTAAAAATTGAAAACAAAATTGTAATGTAAGTATAAAAAATAAACGAGAAAATTAATGTCATTGTGGTAAAAGTGTGGGGTGATTTGTACTACATTCTTACTCAAACTCAGCATTTTGGAGTAGAATTTTTAAGAAATTGTAACAATTGATGCAGAGCACCCCACACTTCTATCACAATGACATTAGTTTTCTCGTTTACCATTTTATTTTTATATTAAGAATTGTTTTTTTACTTTTTAGTTCAATTAATCATAAAAGCGTTTTATTTTTTTTAAAAAATTAAACTATAATTTATTTTTATTTCCACTTTCAGAAAAACTAAACACTTGTTTATAGTATGGAAAGAAATTGCTGACGCACCTTCCCCTTTCTCAAATAAAGAACACTTATTTTGCTTGTTGTATTTGTATTTACCACGAGTATTTTCGCTTTTAGGTTTGTAACTTAATCTTTTAGTCACCAAATCTGTAAATCGTTAATCTTGATGACCTGATCAGGACAATGGAACAAATTTATGAAATTATTGTTCTGTGATACGTCCTTGACAAGGGTGAAAAATTTTGTATTAACTTGACCTTTTAAAAGTGGGAAAAAATATAATTCAAAGATTCCGTTACATACACAAGTGAAGCTTATAAAAACGTATTAAAAATACCGAGTTATTATTTTTAAGAAATTGGTATAAATGAAAACTTACAATAAATGAAAAAAAATTAAAAACTCTAAATAATGATGAGATAGACAAGTACAACTACAAGATAAAATCCAAAACCAAATGATTCGTGTTCTAATTCATTATAATTAGGTAATCAGAGAAAGGAAAAGTGAATTACGGGGAATTTAAATATTTAAGGAACTCGGATCTAATTTCCTTCAAAATATTTGAAGTGTGCTATTCAGTTTCAAGCATTTTTTGCACTCACGGTTCTCTATCAATTGAATAAATGTAATACTAAAGTCTGTTTCTTTGATTTAGTATTCACTGTATTTAACTTCATACTATTTTTAAGCTTAATAATTCTCTGGTAATGATTCGGCAAAACATATTACTAATGAGATACACTATGTCAAAGTTTATCTTCCTTTAATTATACACATTAAAACTAGAAAAGGAAATTGTAAATATTTCATCAATATTTTGAGAAACGCTATTGGTTATAAAATAGGTTTTTGTTCATACCATATCTATAAGCATCTAGATACGGATACAATTTTTTTCTCCTTTTAAAACATAAATTTTAATGAAAATTGTTACAGTATAAACAGCAATATATGGTATAAATTTTGTAAATTATAAAACTGACAAATTCGAAATAAAATTCAATGAAATAAGATGAAACTATGAGAAATTGAATTAAATTAATATTTGATCATTATTCTATTTAAAAGCATACTATATTCAGTTATTTATTCCTTAATATAAAGCTAACGCATGTTAGAGCCCTATTATAAAATTCAAAAAGTATTAAGTTAAACTCTGTGTAAAACATGCACATTTGTACTTAAAACTTGCGTGAGATTTAAGATGCATAAAATAATTCTATTTAATAATTTCATTGCTCTTTATCAGTTACCCTTTGTCTTATTTTACAAAAGAATTTCATTAAAGTGCATATTCATGAAAACTAAATGCATTTGTTTTCCGTTTCTGTTACTTGCATTTAAGGTTTCAATCTGCAAATGTTCGCTCAAACAAATTATTCTGCAGAGATGCTTGTTTTTCTTTATGAAACATGTGTTAAAATTCTAGGAACTTTATAAATTAGTCATTCAACTAGATTTACAAAAATTTCTTTCAGAAAAATTAGCAAGAAATACAATTTTATAAATTATTAAATATGCTTTTAAACTTAATAGCTTAATAGATAAAAGCTTATATTAATAGCGAAAATATACAATGACAATAAAGCATCGTAAATTTGTAAATTCCAGTTCTATTTTTGACCTTTTAGATTTATTTATTCTCTCAGCCAAATAATAGTATTCTCCCTTGTGTTTAGAGAATTTGGCTTACTTCGATCTTGCATCTTTTAAACATGCTTACCCAAACATAAGGAGTGTTCTCCCGGAAGAATATTAGTATTCTCCACATCCTTAGATAACTTTAAAATGAGTTCACTCAGTCCTTTCCTTTATTTAAATATTCCAAATCCCATATACTTTGGATACATCTTATGCATTTTGATACAGTGTGGGGTGTGTTTTGAAGCCTGTCTCTTTATACATATTTTATTAGTATGCGGATATTGTAGCAAAATATGTATAAGTGTAGTCACGAGCTCGTAAATAGCTCAATGCTGGTTGCAAATTCCAGACTTGATTCTATTGGGAATTCTTCGTACATAATAACGAACATTTCTGTGTTAAAATATCAGACTTGTTTAGAATCCTTTTCATTTAAATTTTTAAAAATTCCATACCGCTTTGGCATTTTTAGTTATATTTTCATGTTAATTAAACATGCAGCTTGAATATACACGTAAATTATTTTATAAATATTAACTGAATTCTCTCGTAAATTTTATAAATCTCTCAATTTCGAAAAATATATAATACAGTAAAACCTGTTTTTGTGCGGTAGATAGGGGCCGCATTAAAATAAATGTACAAAAAAAAATATTCGAAAATTTCAAATTCTTTGCATGTAACAAATTTGTCGAAATACTACAGAAAAAATTTTTATGCAGTGGAGAAGGGACCGCATAAACAAGTCGCACGAAAATTTTATGAGAAAGTATTTCAAAAACAAAATAATTAAATTATACATGGAAACATTGAAAAACATTTAGTTTCTCATTGTATACATGGATAATTTTTCAAAATGCACATACATAACACAATTGCTACTCATCGTAATCTAAAATGCTCGTCTTCCTGTGATAAATATTAGGAGAGGGGGGGGGCAGCTCAGGTGTCATCCGCGTCACTTGACCATGGTTCAAAATTACGTGGACCATCACCAAAAGCCCTCGTGTAGCTGAACAGTGCGACGTAAATATTCACTCGCTTACTCACTCACCCTGTGATAAATAAGTTCAAAATCACTTTTGCGCGCGCGCGTTACTTGAAGATAATATTTGAATTGTTTTTTCTTTTGGGCACCATAAAGTAAAAGAAGTTTTTGTGACGAAGATTGGTTGGTCAGTCGCTTGTAAATGTCACGATAACTAGATATGCATGATCAAAGCTCTTTTTGGGGTATTTCATACTCCTTTTGGAATTTTTATCTATTTTAAGAAAATGCTTTTCCAATTTGTTAGAAAGCTGTATCCCTGCATATATTTTATTCACCCTCAAAGAATTCGGTCCTTCTCTTCTCTATCTTCATACTCTTTCAAATTATTGATGTCACTGTCATTGACAGTTTCATCTTCAATCAAGCGCGGGCTGTTGGCGCGTTGAGAGAAAGCACACTGAACGAGCATTGTCGGGAGGTAGCAAAAATCGCACAAAAATAAAATCACGTAAGAAAGGACCGCACAAATACAGGTTCTACTGCACTTTCAAAAATGTTGGGTACTACTCATTTTTTAAATATCTTTCTGGGATATAAACTTAAAGCCATTGAATAAAATCAGAAGCTGGAAACTATTGATTTTCAATAGTTCTTCAAAAAATTTAGGCTATTCGTTTGCTTATTAACTTCTCATTCTGAAGTACCACGAAGACTAATCGCGAAATATATCGTTATTTTAAAACAGAGTCAAGTGACGAGGACAATGCTCAAGTTAACACCACACTCTTCAAACTTCCACAAGCCGCCAACGTAAAAAACTTTGATCATCAACAGGTTTTATTTGTGAATCGGCTTCAGTAAAAAGGTGGGTCTTGAGTGACATTAGGAATCGTATCCATGAGTCGACAGCCACAATGTTGGTCATGAATTCGCAACTATTTCTACTCAACTACTTTTAAAGGAAAATTCGCTTATAATTTCATTAAAAATTATTTTGTTTCCTATCTCTGGCTTTCCTCAGAAAAAATGGTTTAATACATTTGTGAGATATTTCATACAAGTATCTCTAATGAGTACCAAGCTTGCTTGGGAACTTAACACTGGCGGTTTCACGCCAGACTGACCACCAGATCGGAACATCTGCTCATGTATGTCAGGGTACAAAGGTGGACGCGAACATATTGAAAGGTCGAAAACAAAAGATTGTTAAAACATATTATTTCCCTGAAAGTAAACAAACAAAATACATTCTGACTTAACAAAAATTAAAATATGCCTTTACACTGATGTAATTCCCCTATAAATGTATCAGTAGTGCACAATGTACTTGATAGTTAATGTTAAGAACAAATTTAATAATTACCAGTGACCTCATGGTCTTGTCATATAAAAAATTATATGTACAAAATTTAATATTTACCTTGATAATTTTGCGTTTTATAATCAATCCCTTAATTGCGATTAAAAGTTAAATGATTCGCTCCCCATGCCACCGTTTTCTATGTTTGGTGTTCTCTGGTGTTTTGGGAGTACATTTTGGAACTTATATGGTATTTGTGTGAAATAAGTAAATCCTTTGCAAACACTGTCAAGGACAATATTATCTTCCACAGCCTACTTAATAATTTTATGGATTGCAGTGAACAGAAAAGATCGTACTTCAGATAGACGTATAGGGGTAATCAGTGTACTGGCTGAGTGAAACGTATATACACGACGGAGACATTTATATGGTTAGTCTTATTGCAGCTTTAGCATCAAAGTGCATTATAATTGAATTCAATACATTGTTATTGTTTGAAGCAGGGGGGGGGGAGGCGGCGTGAGGAAAATTATGATTGAATACTGGGTTGCAAATACTGACAGTTTGAGAAGCCCTGTTTTGATAATGTTTTACTGTGACGATAAACTCTTAACAAATAATATCAAAGGCAGTAAATATATTTCTTCTTTTTATACTCCGAAATGTAAATAAATAAAAAAAACTGTATTGTGTTTAAAAAAAAACTAAAATACACCCCTTTAATAGTTAATCGAACTAAGTTGTAACGTAATCTTTTGGTCGCCAAATCTGGGGATCTGCAATTAGTCGCCAGATGCCGGATGGGATCTGAAAATGAAAAATCGTTGATCCTGATGAGGACAATGGAACAAAATTATGAATTTATTGTATTGCCATCGGTCCTGGACAAGCGAGAGAACTTTCGAATTAATCTGACCTTTTAAAGTGGGTAAAAATTTAATTCAAATATTTTGTTGCATACTAGTGAAGCTTATAAAAGGGTGTTAATAGAATTTTATCGAAGTTTAACCACACTCACACACCATACACACACATTCTTTTTTTGTATTAACATTAATGCAGGTTACATATACTTTGGATAACTCGATTTTAAAAAAGGGAGAAGTACAGAGTGGCCATAATTAAACTGCAAGTGTTCAAGAGGTCCTGGAGAGAAAACCACTGGAAATATTCCAGTGAAATTTTGTATCTACACGTTTCAGAACCAGCGCAAGTCAAATATGCAAAGAAAAAAATCGCCATTTTCACCGGATAGATGGCGCTGTGCCGTGTTTCAATGCTTATCAACGGTATACATGCAAATTGTATGAAAACAAGACCAAATTTAGTAATGGTCAATCATGACTCTGAATAAGAAGGAACGTGTATTGTTTGTGGAGATAATCTATCAGAATGGTAGCAATTATTCAACTACTCTGAACGAATACCGGCATATGAAACGATTTAGAAGAGGCCCAATGAGTGTCTGTCAATGGATTGAAAAATATGATTTCTAAATTTGAAGAAACAGGGGAATATTGGGCATTATTCCAGGCAAAAGATGGCGGCGTCCCGTAAAACCTGACGAAATCCCGGGTAGCAACTGCTGTACTTTTGCAGGTATCAATAGCGGGGAATGGACTAAATTCATGTGACATCACGTGAAAACTGTGTCACGTGATTACGCTGCCGGTTGTTTACTGTTATAGCTACGATTATTTTGTTATTTTAGTTTAACATAATTTTTAAAACGTCTTATTTTGCTTAAATGGTTGCTTCACAAAAAAAGAAACTATTAGTGTTTGGAAAAAAATCATTTTTTAATATCGAACAAAAAATCTGAGTGTTTTTTGAACTTGTTCTCCTGTTATTGTTACTTCATACAATGCAAAAAGAGTGTTTTTCATTGTAAGCATGTTTTGTAATTTCCATAAGCCATTAATTCAAGTGACATAAAATATATGAATTAAATGTGTACATAATTTGTGCTATGTGTTGCTGTAACTGAGTTAATAATTAATGAAAAAGCTTCTAAGTTGCATAAATTTTTTCTGTTCAAGAGAGTGTTGAAATTTTTTGTAGATACTCCCAAACATATGTTCTATAAAAGTTAGTGTTGATTTCGGTCTGAGATCTCTGGTTATATGTTTAAAAAATGCTAAAATTAACATTTTAAAAAAATTTGTGTTTTTTCAAAGTTTAACAAAAAAAAATTTTTTAAAAAACCAATGAAACAGATTTTCAAATCCATACAAACTTAAGTTCACAACAATCTATTAAACATATCTCTCGTAAAATGACTAAAAAATTTTAAAATTTCAGCATTTTAAAACTTTGAAAAAATTTAAATTCCTAAGTCATAGCTGGTTGAACTGTGTGACTTTTTGCTTTCAGAATCAACTTAATGTACCTTATATTTTGCCTGTATATCAAGAAAAGTATATTTTAAAAAGGGTACTTTTTAGCTTTAAAAACAAAGTGACTTATGCCAATTAAAAAAAATACCTCAATTATTTATGTCTGGTTGTATATTTTTTCTTGTTTTGAAAATTCTTATTTTTGATTGTTTTTGTAAAATGTGTGCATGTAAATATTTTATATTGATAATTTTATAATTTCAGTTCTTTTCATCATATGTTTTTCATACAAACATATCATTTAAATATTATGTGAAGCAAAACATTTTAAAACTTCTGTTTCAACAGAAAAAAAAATTGTTTAATGTTTTCTTGATATTTATGTGCAATTATTACTGTGTAAATTTTTTTCAATTTTTTTAAAAATTTAAATTTTTAAAATTTTGTGAATAATATATGCAAAATTACACCTCATTGTTTTATTGAATATAAACATTATATGAAATGCTTTCATGAATTGCATATTTTATAATAGTATGGCTTACCAGTGTCGGATATTTGAAATGATCCTGTAATATTTTGTGGTTTGATTTACCAACCAATACTATAAAAAGTTCTTAAATTTTTTCCTTTGTACTTATATGCCTGTTCTTCACACGGGTGTGAATTTATGTATATCAAACATGTGAATGAATTTTCTCATTTTTTCCAGTACTTCCGTATTTACAGATGAAAAGTTACAATTTTCTATAAAATATATTATATTTACATCAAGTTTGCCTACTTACATTTAAAATTCAAATTACTAATTTCATTGTCGGTCAGTTCTTTGATGAAAATGAATTTTATTTTTACTATGTATTGCATATAAAGACTTAATACATATAAAGATATCTAAAATGATTCTAATAAAATATAACATTCTCCATTTGTGACTGTCTGATTTACTTAGTAATTATCTTTTAAAAGTGGAAATTTTTTTTAGCTATGACTTTTTATATATACAGAGTAAAATTTAATTAAGTACTTGTAATTAATTTATTTTATTAATTAAAGCATATTGTTAATTCAATAATTTATTTTTTATTGTTTTTGTTGTCAAAATCAGAAGAATCAATTGTTGTCTTGAGGTATGATAAGAGTTGGGGAACTTTCGACGATGGACCCCCTCCCCCCTGAAAAATTTTTGTGTGTGCATCACTTAGCACGTTATAAAAAAACTCGGTAGAGGAATTTAGAAGAAACTTCTGTAACACTGCAATATTGATACATTTATTTCGCAAATAGAAGATAGATTTAGAAGTATGCCAAATATTAATTCTGTGATTTCAATTCAGCATTTTTTTTTTTTTTTTTTTTTTTTTTTTTTTTTAATTCAGCATTATAAATAGTTACCTTAAATCATGTATGTGTGCAGAAAGCTTAAATGCGCTTGCTATATTAAGCATCGCTATAAAAAATTGAAATTTTTGTAAAAATAACATTACACAATCCAGATTTGCATGGGTATGCGACACTTGGATCACAAATTAATGCTAGTATGAACGATATTAAAAATTCACACATTACAATTTTTATAACAAATTCAATAACTTTTTTTTCTTTATATGAAGGGCCTATAATATGTTGATCTACTTTATTTAAAAAGTTTTCTTTGTTCATCTTATAATAGTGAGTTTTTATGAAAGTTTTTGATTAGTAATAAATATTTATCCATTAAAAATGAATTTTATTCTTACAAGACAGATGGAAAAAATACAATATATATATATGAAAAGTCGCATAAATTTCCATTCACAATTAAAAATGTATCATGTAAACAAAACAAATATTTCTGTACAATTCAAATGATGAATAACATTTAAAAATATATGAATTTAAAAAAACAGTGAATCACAAGATTGTTGCATTAGATATTCCATAAAATTTTCAGGTCATAACAGTAATTGACTACGATTCAAAACTACTAAGTTTATTGCCTTAACACTAGAAAGACTCGAACTTAATATATACCTATATAGCCCGAAAACAGTCAAAATGACTGAATTGTGAAAAAATAACTATGTAATGTGTAAGAAAATTTGATTAAAATTAATTATTATTTTTATATTAACAGTCATATAACAAGTTATTAGTAAATATTAACAATAAAAAAAATTTGCTTCACTTGGAAAAAAAATATATTCTAAAAATTTCTAAGAAATCATGCCATTATATACCTAATTGTTTTTCTAACTGAAATTAAAAAGCAGTCAAAATGACTTCTTTGGGCAATCTAGTCTTAATCTTTTGAAGTGGGACGTTAATAAAAAAATTAATCAATTTTTAGGAATCGTACTAGAAAAAGTTCTTTTTGAGTTAAAAATGGTTATTTCAAAGTTTCTTGTCACTTTAATTTAAAAGTACATTTAAACTTATCTTTATTTAACAAAAAAGGGTTACTTATTAAATAGTAACATGATACATTATAAACGACTGAGAAAACATGTATATATTCGAGTACTGATCTAAGAGTTCAATAAAGAAATAACCGTATATATTTTTGTGTATTTCCAGATATTGCCTCTGCTAACACTACAAGACATAATGAAAAGTGATAAAGAATTGGAATACATCAAAGATATGAGAAATTTCACATTCAAAAAAATTACAGAGGAAAAATGCATCAATGAGCTTTTTCTGCATAAATTCGTTTTACGAAAACGAGATTTGAAATTATTCCATTTGTATAAGTATACATGAAGCCACGTAGGATGTGCTTGAAAACAGTTTAGAGAGCATTTCAGAATGGTTCGATGAACTAGAAGAGAACTCAAAACCCGCATTCAGATCTGGTTTGACTTTACAGTAGAGGATAATGGTGAGACAACTGCAGATTAGTTGTTAGTTAAAACTCTCGATAAACACAGCGTCTAAAATGGACAGTAGCACATGCAATGCTGAGAATGCAGAATATTACAAAATACAGTCAGTATCAAGTACGAGGAATCTTCTATCAGCAAAAGTTACTGTTGCAGCAAATAACAAATTTTATAATTCTAAGTTGTGAATGAATTCGGATGAGATTCTGCCAAGCAGAACGCCAAACAGACAGAATCAATCAGACACTAAAGATTTATTACTCAATTCTGTCCAGTGATTCAAAAAGTAGCAATTATATTCCCAATGTGGACCTTCAGCTATTCAATTTCTTTGAAATCTACGTATCCTTTAAGCGTACGATTTAATTCATCAGTACACTTACTGCAGCTTGATATAAAATGTGTAAGAGTTGAGACAGGAGCATAGATTCATCATTTCAATCAATATGGCGGCATTTGTATTCAAGCGGCTATAGCTATTTTTCCTGCGATTTTAAAAATTGTAAAATTCTTAAATTGAAAGAGAATCACTCAAGGAGTAATCGTATGGATATTTTACGTGAAATAATGCAAAGGGAAAGGAGGTTGTTGAAATGGTACAAGTACTGGATGCCATATCTTGGCCTTATTACTATGTATTACCTCGAATCAGAACAGATGGAATTTTTCAGTTGGCTTGATATCGATTGGTATTTGGATAGAAATCCTTTAGTTACACCAATATGCATTTAATCTAATTATGAAGAATGAAAATTAAAATATTTGTATTTCACAATACATGCATCTTTTTGGGGCAAATTTGAATACTTATATCTTGGATGTGCCCAATTTTATTGTATACATCTTGTTATTTTGTCATTAATAATTTTTATGCTATCTTCTTGTAATGTGTATACTTTGATACGTTCAATTTTACTTTTAAAAATAAAATATTCTTTGATTTTTAAGAACTATGATCAATATATTTCTGATTATTTTACTTACAGGTGAGTGTTTAATTTTTATTTAGATTGAATATCGTTTTTCAACATTTTATGCCTGCTTATAACGTTCCATAAGATCTATTTTAAGTCAGTATTGTTTGAAGATATTTTAGCAAATACTGGGCTTCAGTGGTAAATGTGGCCGCGGTGGACAAGTGGTCTAGGCATCAGGATCATGGCTAGCGTGTCACGAGTTCGATTCCAATGCCACTAAAGATCACAGTGTAGAGAGGCGATGCATGTTAAATCTGTCAATAAACGTCACTCCTGTTGGTGCTGATATTTAGCAGTTAGGAAGAAGTGCCGAGCTCAGTGTCGTCCGTCCTCGACCATGGTTCAAAATTACGCGGACCGTCGCCAAAGCTGCTAATCTTTTGACGTTAACATTAACTCTACTCACTCTTGAATAGTGATATGGTTTTGAATGTATGAAGACCGTTATATTTCAGCTGCCATTTGGAATATTTTACTGTTGGTTCATTGCCTTCTCACCCCACCCTCTTGTTTGAATGGAACAATCCTTGCGTATGCTGTTTTGTTTCTCTGTGGCCAGTTGTTGTTCGTTCGAGTTTGAATAAAGGTGTCGCAATGCGTTGGTAAAATTCGTTGAATCGTTGTATTTCCTATTAAAATAATTTCTAGACGTATGCAAAGTTTGTACAAAATGGTTCTTGCGAATGTTATTAAATCATGGAACCTGTGGATTTTGAAGATATTTAAGAAATCTAGTTGGTTTCCTCACTTTGAATAAATCCTTGCTTGAAAGGCGTTAAAAATTCTCAGAAAGGAAGTTATCCGTATCGAAGAAAACAGTTGAGTGGATTTATCATTTTGTGGACACTTTCGTTGAAGATGACAGAATGTTATCTTTCAAATTAAGTCAATTGATAAGATATGCAAAATATGAATCAGTTAAAGAAGAAATTTTAAAAGCCTTTATCAGACGGAGGAATTTCGAAATTTCGATGGAAAATTACCTTGCAATGGTACATTGAAACTCAATTAAGACTTTAAATCTTTGAATTTAAAAGTATTAGTAAAAATAAACTAGTTCATCTGTGTCTATTATCAACCGTGCTTTAGATTACCAGAATTGTCAACTTCCACAGTTTAATGAGACATAGAAATATAGTTTATTTTAAAGAGCAATTCAAAGAAATAATTGAAAATTGTGGTTTAAACTGATAAACAAAATTGCAATATTCCCAATGTTAATGAATTGCAAACAACTCCAAACTGTGGATACATATTCGTTGTTTCTGGCTCTAGAGCAGAGTTTGAAAACAAGATATATCAACAAACCCATATAAATGCTTTGACCAGTGTTATATGAAAATTTAGAGGTGATTCAAATGTGTGAGTTAAAATTTAGTTTGTCTTGTATAAACATTTGAAGCATTAAATTGATAAAATTAGGCATAATACTTTTAGGGTGTTGTGCAGTAGACTATGCAGGTTTTGGATATAGAATAATCTTTTCGAAATGGCCTTGGAGAGTACAGACATTCTAAGTAGGATGATTTTTGGCTTTGAATAAGCGTTGTTTATTTTAGAAAACCACCGTCGCAGAACGAAAAGAATAACAAATTTAAAGACTCACGTCTAAAAGCTATAAACGCATGCAGATGCAAATGTGACAAAATGTAACTTGTTCTTTGAATGATATGTGATAAAATTTAAAATATGCTGGCCAAGAAATTACAATATTATTTAAATCTTTGAATTTATCTTTTAAATGCTTGAAACCAAGCCATAAGGTATCACAATGTAGATCTAAGCATATTTGTTTTGCAAAAAGACCACAATCGTTGTTACATTTTACCCAAATAAAAATCAGGAGATACAAAACTTTAGTCATCCAACCCAGACCTGTAGGCGCCAAGATGACGATATCAGACAATTTGTTTCAAAATTCTAAAAATAATCAAAATAAAACTAGTAGGAATTCTTTTGATTTTCAGTACTCAAAACAACATTGTTCAAGGTCGAGTTTCTAGGATGAACATGATGTTCACTTCCCAGAACACTTATTTTGTCGACTTGTATAATGTATATGAAGAATTCTATTTGAGGAAAAGTTCCTTTACGCGTCCTCTGAATGGCAGGTCATAAGTTTCTCTGTGAGGTCAGGCACGGCAGATTTCTTGGATTTGCGTAGAACAAACTGATATGTCAGTCTCTGGTTTGAGTGGTTCGAATGTTAATAAAATCAAAAATCAAAGATGTTCAAATGGTTCTGGATCATATAAACGTGTAGGATTTTCATATTTATTAAAATTACTAATATGAAATTACTGTTAATTCCTTTGATATTTCACATATTGTTCCAAACGTGAAATGTACATCTAGCAGACCCACTTTTAATACTAGTAATTCTATCGATGCCTTATTGAATATTTTCTTTGATATTTTGAAGATGGTAAATACAAATTAGATATAATAGTAATTTGATCTTACAAAATGTGAATTTGGCTATAATTAATTAGTAACACCTCAATTTCTCAAGTGGCTCATTGTTGTGATTCTAATCACAAAAGACTTTGAAACTTTAATGATACTTTAAAATCATTCTGGGAAATAGAAAATTGTACCCACAAATTTGGTGATAGACAGAAATACATTGAACATTTTTGAAAACTATGGCGAGGTTACTAACGGACGTTTTTGTCGAGATGCCCATGAAAGACAATGACATTGAACCAGGGCAGTCAGGGTCTGCTGCTATTCATAGGTCACTAAAATTGTTGGAAGGCGATTTGTTAGAACCTCATATAAAAGATAAATATGTCAATTTCTACAAGGATCTTGATCACAGCCACAGCGAGTTAAAGAGGAGCCAGGATACATTATTACATTCCTCACCATGCTGTGATTCACCCTGAAAGAGTAAATCGGCCACAGCTGAGAGTCGTGTTTGATATTCATAAAGTAGCAACAGAAACTCATGAATGACATCTATAAAAGGTACTACCTTCAACCTGATTTATTTATTTTAGATTTACAGAAAATATGTTGTGGCTTTCTCAGTGATATAAAGATGTTTCATCAAATAAGGTGCAGGAACCTCAACAAGATTTTCTCAGAATTTATGGAGACCATCGCCTGAAGAAGTATAAATATCAGCGAAAACAGTTACGTAGGTTAATAGCTCCTTGTGGCTACCAGATGTCTTCTAGCTTCTTATGGAAAGGGAAGAACAAGTACCCACTTGCCCTCAGTTATCAAAATAGCACCTACATGGGATGACATTTTGTCAGGCAGACATCACTACTGCTAAAGTGGCAGCTTCAATTGGCTTGATGAAGAGGCTGTTTCATCTTTACAAGTGGAGGCACTTGGCATTAGGAATTTTTGTGTGCACGGAAACAAGGAGTTCTCTTCAGCAAAGTAGTTAGTAAAGACCTTGGGATGTCTGGAGACCTAGAGGACACATTCATATCAGGTAAGATTTGCAAAAAGTTCCAAGTGACTATTAAAAGAACCGTCTTGTCATTATCTAATTGTGCGATCCCTAGGACTGTAACCGATAATCATAAAGGTAAATGATGATTCAAAATTTGGCTAATAAGTGTCAGGATCAAAACTTGCCTCGTCAAAGTGCCAAGCTTCCAGGATGCATGGCAGGCTGCATGAATGAAGGATTTGAAAATGGGTGCATTTTACTGAAAGATTCTGTTGCGTTCACCTTATTGGATTTAGATGCATCGGCCCAAACATAGTTGCATGCTATCGTAAGTAGAATGCCAATGAAACTCCAGATAGATTACTCTGCAGCAAAGACGCGTCGCCCCACTCAAGACTGCAACTCAATACCTAGGCTCGAACTGCTTGCTGCGACATTGTCGAAATTGACCTCAAGATTGAAATTATTGATTTAGAATTTGATGAGAGTTCATCTTTTTCAGACTCAGAGAAGTTGACTGGATCCAAATGCAACCACCTTCTAAAGTCTTTGTGGCAAACCGAGTTTCTTTAATTCAAAATTGGCTGGAAACCTTTTCTAACATGTAAAATAGGAGAGCCAATGATTTGATTTCAGAGGTTGCTAAGTTGCAGCTTCAGACAAACTTGGTGTGGTCCTTCCTTTTGATGTGACTTTGAACTCAGACTCTGTCGTTTCAGAAAGACGACAACTTTCTAAGAACTTAAAATACCCTAATATTGTATATATTCATCTGCTCAGCTGGTTCCATCTGTGTCCTTGATAGTGTTTAATCTTACAGATTTCTCATTGTTCAGTTGAGTTCTCTTTTCAGAGTTCAATTGCTGAAATATCTGTTTTTAAAGAATCTGATGGCTTTTCTGAATCAAAGTGGAAAGAACTGCAGCTCTTTATTAAGCCAGTACAAAGGAGTTTTTGGAAAATTCAAATGTTTGGCTGGGTAAAATTCCTGCGACAAGCAGTTCAAATTTTAATCTTTCTTGGATGAAAGGTCTCAGGTTGGGAAAGGTGGTAAATTCCAATATATTTAGCTGTAAAATTTCCAATTGTTCTTCCTCACTCCCATAGAATTTTCCAATTCAATTATGTTGTACTATCCATAAAAGCATAGTGGCCTCAGGCACTTTTATCCTTTGTTCATGAAATTCTGGATTTTAAATGGCAGATCTCTAGCTCCCGTAAAATTACTCACGAATGTGTTACTTCAAATTAGCCTAAACTTTTGACAATTGATGGGTTCACTTCCAAGTGAACGACAGCCAGAGTTTATCTTTATTGCTGGATCATGAGGCCTTCTGTATTAGCCAGCCAAATAAAGGGGTGAAAGGTGTTTATCATAAAATATGCATGTATTTTTGTTTTGTTTATTGCAGAGCCCTCATTTTGAAATTAATTGGTTAACGGCTAGCTGTAATTAAGTCAAAAAGAGTTCTGCTCGTGTGGGGTGTAACAGCTAGATGGTATAACCCATTCAAAAGTTATGCTTATGTATGCATCAGAGAATAATGGTGATTTCTCCTCCCAGAGCACCCTGCTGGAGGGCTTTAGAGGCAGAAATCATCCTTCATCATTTTAAAGAGTTGGAGATACCAAGCTATTGTTGAGGTGCTGTCATGAGATCAAGTGGGAAACAGTTGGCTTTCCTTCTCTATCCCTGTCTAATGGCCAGGATGGCTTCTTGAAGTCCTCCACCTAGTCCCATAATTCAGAGACCTTCATCTCTTCTGTGACCTGGATTTGATTGATTTAAGATAATGGGTGATAAATGGCAAAGTTGGCCAAAATGGTACAAATTATTTGGATGGAATGTCAAGTTATAACAACCTACATGAGTAAATGGTTGGATTCAACTACAAACAAATGTGTCTTAGGAACCTAGTGTTATTAAAGAGATAATGTCCTGCATTACTAGATAGTTGTAGGCGGAATCAGAGTCATACCTGGAACAAGTGGCTGGTGCGTGTGGTGAAGTAAAAATAAAGATAAATTTTGAAAGGTCTATCAACATCTTGAATTCTACTTTCAGCAAATTTAATACCCTCTGTATAATTGTATATTTTCTTGCTTTATTATTTTTAAAATTTATTTGTGACTATTTATTTTGATGATCATGATTATTTAAGCATGTGTAAAATGTGTTTTATTGATGTTGCCTTGTAGTCCATACATATTGATCCTGTTTTGGAATTTATTTATTTCAGCGTAGGGCGGGATATTACGGACCATTGCGTCATCCTTCTCCTTTACCCTCTTGTGCAGATGAGACAATCCATGCACATGTGCGCTGTTTTTGTTTTATCTCTGTGGCGTGATTCAGTTCAAAGTTTTGAATAAAAGTATGAAATGCGTGGTAAAATTGAATCATTGTTTCCCTCTTAAAAATAGAACTGGGCACCCAGTATGTGCAAAGTTTGTACATTTCTATTAGAATAATTCTGTTTTGATTCTTAATTAAATCTTTATAAAAGATTCCTCCTTTTTAAAAATTAATGCTTTTAAAACCAATAGAATAAATATATGAATTATACTTAAAAGGTCAAAGGCAGGAACTGGCATGCAGGAGTCATGAGTCATTAAAGAAAGTTCACTACTTATAATTGGTACCTGGTCAGCTGAGTGTCATCATGTAACAATGAAACAAAATCTGGATCAGTGCAATCCTTAGACAACTAGCTAGAGTGGCCGTTCGCAGGTCGTCAATTAATTAATAGAAAATTTTCTTATTCATTGGAAAAGCTGTTATCAATCTTTCATTGATGCTTACACAAAAATAAGTCGATTCTGAATGTTTCCAAAGTCATGGAAGGGACCAATGAAAACTTCATTATCAAGGGTTGAAAAAGGCGAATAAGAGATCTTTTCTTACTAAATTTAGAGTATGTAATAAACAGTTGCATGTATAAAATTATTTTTGAGTATTTTAAAGGTACAAATTATAAAGTATAAAATATATTTTAGAGTTAAGTCCTGTATTAAAGACACGCCAATACGTGCATATCGAATCTCTATACCTTCTTTGCAATAGGTGGACCATCTGAACCCGCACTTGGATAGAAACCACGTGAAAACGAAAGATGGATGCATTAACATCAGGTGCAGTTGATGTATCTTGAAACAATAAAGTGGTACCATACCAAAAGAAACACGATAAATTACCAGCAGACAGATGGTCATCAGAAGGTACTCATTACAGGGAAGACCATAGAGACAATACAACGTCAAACTTATAGGATTTAAGGCTGTTTGCTCTGGGACTATAAATGGTAGCAGGAGTGCTCCAGATTGTCAGGAGTTTATAGATTCATTAGATTATTTAGAAGTGTTTGCAGTGGGCCAATACAGATTTTGCTTGAAGTGTTAGTGTACCCAGAGCAGATTACTTTGGATTCAAAATATCAAGGACTCTTATATACTTATTATATCAGGTTTAAATAAATCGAGAGTCCTCTCTTTGGAAATTAACTTTTGTACATTAGAGCTGCTCAAAACTGTGGATGGTTGAATTTCA
>BMAO01008169.1:0-32716 GCA_019973975.1 Trichonephila clavata
TAATATCGTTTTATTTATTTTAATATCAATTTCTACTGAACACATACACGTGTGATGAGAAATTATCAATCAAAAAAAATTTGCAAAAGGTAACATTATTGAGCCTGTCTTCATTTATAATTCTTAGACTTAAAAAGAAATCTCAATTTAAAAAGAAAAGGAAATGCATTTTTAGGAAACGTAAATAATATTACATAATAAATAGTGAGCTAGTTATTCTCATTTTAAATATCAACATATTCAAAATAATAATAATAATGGGAAAATTTATAGTTATTTTCTAAAGTTATCTACAAAGTACTTATAACAGCTAAATTAAAACACGCAGAATATTTCATGAGATATTTAAATCAAATAGACAAAATATACACTACATTTATATTTTTGTCTTAAGATTCAAAAACATGATTAGATTTTTAAATTGTATGCAATGTAATTTATAAATAAATTGCATATTGATTAAAATAATCCCTACAAATTTCTCAGTTAACATTTAAAAGTGTAAGAGCATTTGTAATTAATGTTGATTTCAAAGTCAGTAACTTGAGATTTTAGATCTTAATATTAGACTTAAATTATAACAACGATGTAACTTTTGAAAAACTTATACAAACCTCCATTGGGGTTGTAATGTACTTGAAAGGGTCCATTATTTTCATTTATTTGGTATCTTCCTAGAAAAAAAAATAGCATGAGTTTTTACCGGCATAGAAAAATCTCATTTCTTAGAATATACATTCTCTCCCTCTCTCTCTTTCTTTCATATTTAGCATCCATCGAGAGCTTGGATTAAAATTAATTCAAGAGTCCAAGTTTCTTAGTGAGAGCCACCCGAAAATGGCTCGCACGTTTGGGGTTTTGCCGTGTCTGCAAAGGTGAAGTATGTAATATGCAATCCAAAAAAGAGGAAAAAAGAATCTAAATTCTAGTCAACTTCTTTAATTTAAGGAAAAGGAATTGTATGTCTTACCTCCAGGATAAAATGTTCCCTTAAAACTTTCATGGGTTTCATAACCTAGAAAGAAAACCTTATAAATTTTATGTTTTTTTTAAAATATGTAATTTAGCATATATAAATTAAGTTATTAGCATACAAATCGATAGGAAGGAAGCACATTTCTTTAGTCTTAAACTAAATATTTTAATGTAAATGAAAATGGTATATTTTTAAAAGCCTTGATATAATTATTTAAATTACGTAGATATATTATATGTGATAATAGTAAATATGTTTTAAGGTATAAATCAAATGCAATTGTAATAGAAAACACACATTTTTTTTCTTCAGAAAACCATTAATTACTTGATTTTAAAATTTTCAAATGTCAATCAGTTTTGTTTATTGTTTAGGATATGCTTAATGTACTATAGTTTTATAATAAATTCACAGTAGTACAGAAAAGACTAGTATAGATAAAATATTAATGATATGAAAATTGTCGAGTAATAGATTTATAAATCAAACTTAAAAATGGAATTAACGAAACGTGAATAAATTATCAAAAATGTAATTTTGCATTTAGCTGTTTTCAAATAAGACCACAACAAACTAAATGTATAAAACAAGAAAAAAAAGGTCTAATTTTAAAAAAAATTCAATTTTTTTAATAAATCTATCGAATTTTTATACATGTGTTTATTTGCTGAATGTGGACAACTTTTTTTGAACTGATTTTTGAATGAGTATAAAATACATGTATACTCGGATAAATTTTAAAAAAACGCCTTTATAAGTAATCAGTCTAAAATTAAATAAATATTTGTCACTTAAATAAGTTTTAAAAAATATATCCATATTAAATAAATTCTACTTTAAAAAACAGGCTTTGTTGACAAATCAAGCCATTCAGACGGATAACTCAGAGCAATTTTATTTACTACTTTATTTGCTATTGAATCATTTTAATGAACTCTAAATCAATATCAAATCAACAATGAAAAGTTTATTGACAACGTAAATTTAAATTTGAAACTATTGAAATAAAATACATAAAAAGAAAGCAATCCTGATGTAAAATCTAGCTAAAATACATCCGGTAACTTATATATAAATTTTATAATTTATGTAAAGCTTTAAACAGAAAATTTAAGATTGAATTTTTAAGTTTATGAGCATTTACCTGAAGTTGCGGAACAGAAAATTCCTAGAAGAATTATTGCAAACATCTTTTCGTTTAGGAAGCCGATGAAAATCTACAATACTATTTTCTTTCTACCTTTTATAAAATCTTAATGCTATGCTGGTCACGATCAAAATTCAAATTATATGTATTACTTTTAGTTCCTAATACTCTTTGGGTCAATAATATTCTTTGAGAAGAACATAGATTTCGTGTTTTACGAATCAACGGTAATTGAATCTGACATATTAAAAGTATAGGAAATTGTTCTATTGGGTTTACATAGTATACCAAATCGCGTAACAGAAAACTATCTTTTGATGTTATCTACTCAATTCTTCCATATCTGTAAGATATATTTCCAACATCTGACTTTTCAGAATAAATGCTCGATTCGAAAGAATGCGCGGAGATGTAACATTAGTTAAGTTTAAAAATCATTCAATTTTTGTCAATACAAAACATATCTGTGCATATATCCTATTTGCAAAAAACATACAAATGTTTAAAAAATCTTTTAAAATAATTGTGCCTAAGCAATAGTATACTTTTATACACACAGAAAAGATTTGAACTAAATTTATACTATTTGTTGTCAATTTCAAAAGGTCATATGCAGTCATCATGACTTGCAGCATTGTCCGCTTGAGCTTAAACATACCTTTATTAGTATACCGTAAAATACGACGTAAACACAAAAAAATGTGATCAAAATTTACAGAAGCTCGTTATACGCCGGGAAAAGAATGACAGATTCAGAAATAAAAAAAAAGAGAGATAACCATAAAAAATTAGATTCTACATTGATTGGAATACTGAATACTGTTTCTTTAAAAGAAATGACATTCCTAATGTACTTAAAAGGTTGTGTAGTTCAAGATATATACCATTAAAAATCATAGTAACAATGCACATGTAATTTTTAGGTTTCTTCGTAAAAAGAAGATGCACAGTAAACGGCGAAAATACCTGAAAATTAAAAACTACAGTTTAAAAGTATAGGTGTACTTTATAAAACGGATTTTATGGTAGATAAAATAAATTAGATAAAAAGCTGATATTATAACTCAAATATAAGCTAAAAACTTAACGGTTTATGTTTCTAATTTCCTGTTGTTTTATTTGTTGATAATTTCTTGTCTGAAAATGTTGATTGCAATTATTATAGAAATAAAAAGTAGTATATATATGTATATAATAAATCTATTTTCATAGATTTGTAAAAATAAGTTATGATGTAAATAAAATCAAACTATCAAGATAAATTGATAAATAAATGTTGCAATATACTTTTAAATATGAATATTTTATTCAATACATTTGACTTTGGAGTCAATTCACCAATTAAATCTAACTATAAATATAAAGCTTGGCTTTTATCTTTAATTACAAATTTTATATACATCTTTTGCAATTATGTTAAGGATTATGAAATTATGAATCAAAATTTAATCGCGTATGGTAAAAAAATCGAAAACTAGGAACTGCGCATAACCTATCATCGCAATCTGGACAGCAGAATCTTGTTTTCCTTCTATTTTCCTTTTACTGTCTGTCTTTGAGCAAAATGTAGTACACTGTCCTGTTGGATGAGTTCTTTATTCTATGTTGAGGGAATGTAGTCAACAAAGTGTCTTTCAGACAAGGGGTGGGGGTTGCTTCAGCAGAGGGATGTCTTCTTTTTACAGAAAATTCCATCAAGTGGTACTTTTCAATTATTCAAAACCATAAAAAGCCCATGTGAAATAATTCGGAAATGACCTATTACATAATGTAAATTTTTCATAGTGCCCGATCTACACTCGGGATGAGCCAAGATGGTAAGATTCACCTGCCCGAGCTCAGCTCGGGAAAAGCCAGGTAGGGGTTAAAAATGTTCTTAACATTTTCATACATTTTAAATCTTGTATGACACACTTATACGCTTCACAGAAATTTCCAATTCACTTATTATTTAATACTTTTTAAATACAATGAAATCACGCATTTTTTCTTTTTGAAATTTTTACAATGTTTATTGACATGATAAATTAATCATTTCTACTGAAAGTTCAGATAAGATTTGAAGTTTAAGGATACACAAATAGATAGATAACAGGATATGAAAATAACGGTTTAAGCATAAACTTTTTGAGTTAGATCTCAACAGATTTCATCCATGTTACGTCATCAGAAAATAACGTATTACCTAACGTCACTATAACGTATTACGTAACGTATTGCATCGACAATATTCGTCATCGATAAAGAGAGATGACGTCATTAAAAAGTAGTTTAAATTTGCTGTAATACAGATGACAGGTAACATTTGAACTGCACTTTTTATTATTCGTAGAAGATAATACGGTGAAATTTTACTGAATATATTTAAGGTTTACTATAGATTAGATTGACAGCATTATTTAATATAGAAGATAAATTTCAGTTTTATCTGCGTTAATTGTTTCAAAAGAATAATATGCAAAAAAATTAAAAAACATTTTAATTTATAAATAATAGCATAACTTAAATAAAAGGATGGAATTTCGTCATTTATTTTGAAAACTTTAAAATTACAAAATCTGTCCTGTTTAATTTATGGAAACACTCCGCTATAAAATTTGATGTACGGCTTTAAATTTCAGTCAGAAATGTTTTTCGATAGGATTGTAAGCGGAAGAGAGGTCAGTAATATTTTGTTTGGTTGAATAACTTGTTTGGATCAAATTACGTATTCATTATTAATAATTTGTTATTTGTGTTTCATTTATGTTTTTATGCTTACTTTCTTTCTGATTTTCATTAATATGTTTTTTAACTATTTTTTGTCATGCCATGTTTCAGCCCTATCTACTTTATTTTTACACGATCGTACCTTTTGTCTTCAAAAAGTCCGTGGAATTCTACCAATTCGTGTTCTTTGCTAAATAGTAAGAGTTTGTTTAGACATGAGGCTTCTTAGTTGGTGGTTCATGACCACCCGAGAAATCCAAATATTCAACAAAAGACCATAAACTTTAAAAAGTAAGAAAATAATTTATATATATACAAAAGAGAACAATATGAATTCAATATTATAAAAGTACCTCATTGAGAGAGTTTCAATAAAACCAGAAAAAATAAAAAAAAACTATAAACATCTCACTAAATATTGCTTAATTCAGAAATACCCAATAAATTTTATTAATAGTTATTGAAGGAAGAAATTATAAATAGTAAGGAAATCCATAGTTTAGCAATTGTTTATTATTATAAATTTATCATTTTTTCTAGATAGATATAGTTTTGTTCATATTCTATACGTAATATTAGATATAAAATTACTTAATCTCTTTTTTGTGTCCTTTTTTATAATTTTAGTGTCCCTAAAGTAATTATAGTATGTATATACTTTTTAATTTTTAATTTCTATTCTTTTCATACTTTTACTAAGTGCTACTATTCAGCTATTCCCATGCTTTGAATTTGCATTTGGGTCCAGAATCTGGCAATAAGTTGTTTATTGTACTCAGACTTAGTGCGGACTCTGCGTTTTTTAATGCAACTTTTAGGTAAATTACTTTTTCTTGTAATGGATTTCGATATTCAATTCATTATTTTCAATATGCTTTTGCTAAGTATTATTAACAAAAAGGGGGAAGGTTGGCTGGCCACAAAACATGTTCAACTCCATCTTTATATAAATTATTTTATATATAAGCAGTCCTAAGTCAGCAATGTTTATAATACTGTAGCATCCATATTTTTATATTTATTTCTATTATTTTTAATGTTTCATCTATCCTTTCTAAAATATATTGTCTGGTTATCCTGTAATTTAATTTTTTTAGTTTTGATTATTGTTTATTGATCTTTCTCTAGTAGAGAATTTTGACTATATATATATATATATATTACGAATAAACTTGAAATGCCTGCACTTTATTGCGGAAAACATTATTTACCACCGTACAAAAAGAACGACTGATAAAATTCCATAAACTCTTCCAAAAAAAAAAAAACGTTAATATCACGCTAAAGATAAGAGCACAATCAGTAGAACATGGAACAACATATTTACCTAACAAAAATGCATAATCAGTGAGAATTAAAAAAAGATTGTGAAAGCACTTAAACATATAGATGAAACACAAATAAAATTAGTTAATAATAAAAATGTAGTTTGACCCCAAAATAATTACTAAGCCGATGATAAATAATCTTAACAGTCACATTTTACAGATGAATTTTTTGAATATTGAACATTTCGGTTTCTTAATCGAATTGATAACGTTTGTGTGTGGGAGAAGTACTTTAATTAACTTTTTACTTACGTTATTATATGCTTGCCAATGCTATCCTTCTATTAGTATATCAGTCTATCTAGAATAAATTCAAACAAAATTAAAGTCTACATTCAGAGAAATTTAAATACTTAAAAACTAATCACATTGTTTTGAAGTAAAAAACAACAACAAATTTTTCATTTAACAATAAAGGAATTTGGTTTTTCAGCTCAGCAAAAAAGAAGTTCAAAGTCATTTGGCTCTGATGTTAAATGAACCACATGATTCTTAAGGGGAGATGGTACGATTTACGCAAAAAATTTTAATATAAAGAATTTCAAATTTTTTTTTGGTTGCGTCTAATGTGTATACACAATGTAAAACAGATTTTGCGCTCAGAATTTCTACAAAAGTTAGCGATTTAATTATTTTAAGGAAAAATTTGTGAAATGATTTCAAATGCTACTTCTGCAACAAAAACTTACAAACACGCGTGAAATTTGATTTACAGGTGTGTCAAACTAAATATAACAAAAATTTAGTATGGACTTTATAATAACATGATTGGTATTGTTACAATACTTATTTTTATGAAGGCTTATTGAAAATTCCTTAAAAATGTACAAATTCTGAGTTCAATTGTTTTTAAAAAATAAGTATTGCATTGATTCAAAAATACATAACAACTTTTAGTCCATGTACTATTAGAAACAAGTGAAAAAAATTTCCAGCTATTAGGCGCGATAGAAAAAAAAGCATTAGTATTTTAAATGAAGATAAACTAGTTATTTTATATTTCTGAGATAAGTAAGTTTAAATTTTGATTTGCCATAGGGATGTGAATAAATCGAAAGTGAAAGCTATGATATAATACTTCGTTTTTTAAGACTTGAGCTTTCAAATTTTGTGAGGTTATAGAAAATTATATAAAAATTAACTTAGGTTAAAAAAATTAGATTTGATTTTTTTGACCAATTCTTGTCAATTGAATCGTACAGTGTTAATGAATCTGTTTTTATGAGATAATTTACATCTAAATTTGAAATTACTCTGTAGCATGTTTTTCATTGTAAAATTAATAATAGTTTTATAAATTGAGTACATCTTTTTATATTTATACAAGCATGACATATTATCCTACGATCAGGCAAAAACGATTTAGTCGTCTTTGTTCAGAGTTAGAAGTTGTACATTTATCAAAGAGTCAGATTGTTAACAGGATGAGTACAAATGATGGATTCGATTTTAAAAAAATCATATTATCAAAACTACTGCACATATTACAATAAGTGATACATACTGTAAAGAAAAAGATATCATTTACAACAACAATAACCATACTAAGGACAAAACATTTTAAGAGCATGAAGATTCTTCCTGATGGATCCAGATCATATGTGGAATGCAGGCATTGCCCAGGCAAGCAACTGGATCCCAAACATCTTTTTAACTATCCTTCCATTGTTGGTGCCCTTTTTAAAATAGACAATGACTACAGCATGGACATCCTATACTCGGATCGTGCCATAGATGTTGCCACGGCCGTGTTTCACGCCTTTGGCAATATTTGACTCATTTCTATGTCTTTATTTTTTATATACACCTTTGCACTTTGTCATACACGACAACAACAACTTAAAACATGCTAAAATGTTTTAGCCATAAAAATAATGATTACATTTTGCATTGTTGTTCCAATAACGGAATTGATTCAGATTCAGCCACTAGTATAACCATACAAGACAATCTTATGAAAAGCACAAGTACCTCACTGACAAATATATTCCTTTTCCTTCTTGCAAACAGATCTAGTTTCATAAAAAAAAGTATAAATTAAAGTGTAAGAAATGAATAAATTTCAAAATTTATTTTAATTCTAATACTTACACAGAACATACAATAATCCTGAGTAAAAATATTAATTTATTTTGAAAACTCGTATAAATGGTGTATACAATATGTAATACTTTTAGCAAAAATACCTACTTTTTCAAAAAATATTTGATTCTTAATTAACCTTATACTATACGTGATAAAATCTACCAATTATTAGTATTTAGATGCACGTACAAATTCTGTGCTCTGGTTGTGCCACCTATAAGCACTATGTAAAGAGAGAACACAAGGCTGTTCTTTTGCATGAAAGCTTTAGTGTCTCTTGTCCAAGATATGCAAGTCAGTCGAGGGTGTTTGTCAATATGATATCAGAAGAAATGTGGCTAAAAAGAATTTAGGATTATCTTTCTGAGAAATTAGAGCTTTTTTAGGGAACGAAATCAATAATACTGTAGCACGCATGGGATCACAACTCTGTAGTAAATTCGAGATCTTACAACAGTGAATCGAAAATAACACATCGAAATCCATCATCAAGAACTCTATAACAAGAACTAATGTCTGTTTCTCTATTTTTATCTATCCACACCATTTGACTTTGATTGCTGGAAAAGAGATATTAGCCTGAAATGATACTTTGGACGCTGGACAAGGATAAATGGATGGTACGATATTGTCTTTTCGAGTAAATTACGGTTATACCATCACCACCACAATGGTCGATAAGTTTGATGACACTACGATGAAATATTACATAATTCTTACATTATACATAATTTAACTATTAAAATGGCCATTAAAATGGTTTTACAGTTTAGGGTGAAGTTTACTTCCCTCATGCTTTAATCTTCATTCTGACTTATAAGCTCTGAGATGTGTTTTTGATGCTTAAAAACTAAATTTTAGAAGATAAGTGCCAGCCCAAAATGCACTTCCTAAGAGGTTGAACTGCTGCCATGGGCCGTGCGTTATCCTAATTTATCAGTCATTAAATACATAAGGTAGTAAAATGAATGGTAAAACAATGGCCCAGCATACATCCACTTGATGAAATTTGGTAACGTGTACAGGTAGCAATAACTGAAGTTCCCCCAAAATACAAGTACGTATAAAGTATCTTCCTTTTAGTAAGAGGGATGTTGTAATGATTATCGTCAGACACATGGCGGTTACAAAAGAGAACTTTTTTCATCTGTCCTTTTATTTCAATACAATTCAATTGTGATATCAAATTTGGTTTTTATACATAAAAAAGAATGAATCTGTTTGTAACTTTCTCATTGATCACAATTTTTTGAAGAATTTTTCTCTGAAAAACATATGTATTACAATGGATGTAATTTTACAATACTGCTTTGAAATAAAAATAAAAAAAGCTCAACTTCATGCGATCGCTTCAATCATGATACTATAGCCAGCAAAACTAAATATTTCTATCAAAACTTGGCTCATTGATAAAAGAAAAGAGCATTACCTGGCGACATTACTAAAACAAAAAAACTGCAATATGCAGATATTACATCCTGCCCGGAGAAGAAATGGGTTCAAAAAATGAATTACAGTAGATCGTCGTTTATCCGAATGAATTGGAACCGGACACCGTTAGGATACACGATTGTACGGATAACCGAACACAAAATGCGATCCGTGCAGTATATGAAATCGGACACTATACGAATATTGAAAATCATCACATGCGGGAAACGTGCTTGAAGAAAAAGCAAAATAGGAGCAAAATGTCACAATTTTACCTTTATTGGGGAAAATAATCACTTATTTTTCTCTGTACCATTACACATCTCTCTCTAATGGTATAGAGATATGTGTACAAGAGAATCATCTAGAGCAACAGCAGTTGAGTAGGAAGCACTCTGATTGTTGTTCGTACCACTCCATATCTGTCTATAATGCAGAAAAAGCGTCATCATTGATGGACCCTTGCTATTTTTGTTGTTGTTGTTGTTGTCCTCATCTTCATCCGTTTCATCGTCGACAGGGTTGGATTCTTCTTGCGCGGAAATCACAATCTCGTCATCATTTAGCATTTGAAATCCATAGTCTTCTACATCGCATGCCATCCAGGTTTCTACATCAACAAAACTCAACAAAACTCACTTAGAAGCAAACTGACCTAATGTTCCGTGCAGATGTTTATCAAATCACACAACTGAAATTCCCCAAATATCCCTCCCTTTAGATTTTCCCGTCGCTTTTGACCTCAGGTGAAAAAACTGTTGAGCGTAGCACTGTTCGAAAACGTATCCGGATAATAAACGTTCGGATTAACGACGTTCTACTGTACAAGTATTTTAAACAAAAATTTTAAAACAACCATTACACATTCAGCTACAAGAATAATAAACAAAAATTCTATCATATATAATAAAATCCCAACAAAAGTAAAATACACGCGACTTATTTTCAAATATTGTCAATTAAAAATTCACGATGATAATAGAAAATGGCAGCCAATTTTTTAAAGCAATCGAAAGAACTTGAAGCGATAAAACATATGTACAAATAAAATACATATATACACAAAATTGTACAATATATACCAAAAGTATCAAATCAAATAAGAAAATGAAAGCATTTAAATAAATTACATTTAAATTAACCGATCTTTTTTCATAGGGAAAACAGTAACTTTGGATATGGATCTTCTCAAGATATCTTTTGCATTATTATATTTATAACCCTGGTATTATCTTTATCTAGTAAAGATTTTTACAATTCTACCTAAATCTCATTTGCAAGTGGATTTTCATCTTTTGTTATAACCGCATTCTCAATTTTGATGTTATGCATTAAAACATCCATTTATTTCTTTGTTGCACTGTATTTAGATAATTGACTTGCCTTTGGGCTTCCAAGTGTTCTGTACTATTCACCAAAATTTAAATCTATTTTTAAGAACATCTGTAAAAACATGTTTAGAGATCAATACTTTCAAGTTATCAGTGTTTTCAAACATAATTTTGAATGGGTAGGAATATATAAATCTTCAATTTGACAAATTATTGTAACAAGTCTTTCGTAAATTAATGAAGAATATTTCAAGAACCTTAGGAATGATGATAGAAAGACTTGATAACACCCTCTCATAAATCCTCCACAAATGCTATTGGAGGCAAGAGTCTTTATTTAATGCTTTCTGATGGTAAAAATAACAAGCTCGTTAGGTTTTTGTATCCAGTTTCTGTAAACTTTTTCTCTAACACAAAAATTTTATCATCATCTATAAATGATCTTTGTGATTTATCTCCTTGCAAAAAATATCTCTAAAATTACAGTAAATGCTTGAGATGTCAAATTACATACTTTATCTAAATGCTATCATAAAATTTTGGATATACACTTACTTTTCTTTCTAGTTCTTACGCAGATTCGAATGTTAATCAAAAACTAATCAAATCAACTACTTTTCTTTGTACTCAATATTGATTCAAAAAAAGATCCAAATAATTAACATCCAGGCAGTTGAAAGATAAATTTAAGATACATTTTACTTAAGCAGGTTGTGGTGACCTGTAGTCACCCCTTACATTCCTACCTTCCTGTCTATCTGAAAACCTGGCAAGATCTGTTGGAGGAACTAAATGATCTAAATACATTATTCCAATTCAAACCGATTTATTGATCCTTATCACAATATTTAATAACAGACAAAACACAATTCTAATTAAGGTATATAAAAGAGAGTAGAGTGCAGAGGTGAGATATATACAAGCGGGGAAAACATTACAAAATTTCAACTGAATCTAAGACAGCTTAAACGCGCACATTTACAACTACGCCTCACACTAATAATCAGAAGCTACTTAATCAAAATGACAATACCTGATGTTTTAATGTTGCCGATTCTTCATGGAGAATTTCAGGCACTCAAATTAGCTGAATGAATTGACGAAGACTCCACGCTCCATAATAGTTAATTCTACTGCTTTTAAATCTTCTAATCAACTTCTCTTGGCGCACATCAAAACGTATCAACCTCGCTTAACTTGTCAAAAACTACGTGTCTACCTCTCACTCTCTTCACTTCACTTTAATTACTTCACTTCCCACTTCCTCTTACTTCGCTCACTTCAACTCGCGAAAACCAAATTTACATAATATTCCTTATTTACATAAATCACGCCTGGCTCTCGATGAAGGCTGGTTAAAATAAATAATTTGATTTACAGAGAAAAAGAAAATGTTAGTGAAAACTCGTATAGATCCGTCACAAGTTTCTCATAATTTCTTTATCTATCAAATCTTTGGTTTTTAAATTTGTGGTGCAATTTTGGACAATTTATCTATAAGTAGACCTACCGTTTAGAAGCAGTTCTTATTAGGTACTCATTAAAATAAATTTTTGTCCCTATAAGCCAAAATATTTCAAAACAAAATACTCTGCGAGGATGTTAGTAAGCTTATGGTTTGTAAGGTGCATCTGACTTTCATTTACGTTACAGTACTATAGGTAGCCTTATACTCTTATCATATAATTTTCTAAAACCACAATTTATGTTCGAAATTTGACTGTTATTGGATTTTCCTTGAGAATACTACAAATATGTTCCTTAAATTTTCTTGCTGGCAGCGATTGAGTTTTGAACGTTTATCATGTAGCTACTGCTGTTAACAAGGTTTACTATTTTTGATATGAAGACTTTCACATTGTTAAAAATGGTTATTTCGCTGTGATATCTTTAGCCCTTCTTGGTGTTACATTTTGTGTGACCAGTAGTGTAGTCAACAGATTGATTTCTACAATCCTAGATTTGCTAAAGTAATGTCATTTTCACATCATTTGAATAGGTAACATAATAAAAATGTACTACACTGTAGTATGCCTCTACTAAAAACAGAGTAGTCATATCACACACACACACTCAAATACCTTTCATTAGAGTCAGTAATGACACCATGTAATGTTGAATCTTCAAATCCTTAAGATCAGGTAGAATATTTTGTAATCATTTCATACTCTTTCTCCCTTTGAAAAGCATTTCTTGTCCCTACTCTAATTCCAAACACCATAACTTGTGCAGCAATATCTTAGCTTGCATAGTTACTGGTATTAGCAAATGTAGGGGATAAAAATACTTGCAATATTTGTTATAACAATGGATTAGGTCATTTTACTTTAACTCAACGAGAAGGTGAAATTATTATTTACTGTGTTCCACTTTTGATAAAATTTTTCGAGGTTTGCGAGAGAATCCTTTCCATCTAAATGATATGATTTATTGGGATGGAAATCTTAATCCATCAGTAATTTTTCATTAGAAAGCCATTTGTGCAGTTCTATACCACCAATTCTTAGAATAGCAATTATTTGTTGTTTCAGTTCCATAGAATAAGCACTTTGTCTGCTCTTGATAAAATATCATTAACGTAGAATTGTTTTGATGCAGCCACCGAAACAAGAAGATATGTATTTTTATTATCTGTTGTGAGTTGTCTTAAGATTATATGGTGTGTTTGAATATAGTAAATATTTTGTTCCAAACTTCACAGCTTAAGGCTCATATGTTATATTTTCTTCGTAAAGACCTTGGTTCCACAAAATACCCTGAAAGTAGCATCGATGAAGGGGAATCCCCCAAATGATGTTTCGCTTTTTTTTCACTAGCTGTGAATGCAATTTTATGTTGATAAAATCTCAGAAGGATAGCAAAAAGAACATCTACTACATCCCCATTCAAGCAGGAAATCGTTTTAAGACACTCAATTAATAGATGATAAAGAGAGAAGTTTTGACAATCACACGAAGTTTTGTATTTTTACTGTAAACCCCATTAAGTAAAACCTCATAAAATACCATGATATCCGTAGTTACACAGCATACACAATAATGGACAATTTTTGTGAACACTAAATGTAACTATCTGTAAATAAGTTAACTAAATTCTACCCATTGTTACATTTCCCATTAAAAAGGTGAGTTTATATATAACATAGTGGTTTTTTTTTAATTTGGAAAATTCTTTTATCTGTATATCATTTAAATCGAAACATTTTTAGGAGCAGCATTCTAAAAACTTTTATATTTAATTTAGTTTTAAGAATTTTCGATATTTACTCATACACATGACGATTCAATCCGCGTGTATCTGTCACAGATGCAATAAATATTACTCATAGTGCTGAAACAAACATTACAGTTAACAGAATAGTTTTAAATATATGTTGTGTTTTTAAGCATGGGTGATTTACTGGTGTGAACAAACCATACGCAGATTTAAAACTTAAGCAAAGCAAACAACCCAAAAATTAGTGGAAAAATACAAGACACTTTTACAAGGTGGTCGAGAATTCATGGTATCAACCTTAAAGTTTGGTACAGGATATTGTAACAATCATTTATAGTATAGGAATGCATAGACGCAACGGATGCACTGAGGCACAAACACAAAAAATAAGAGGCAAAATGAAAGACAAAGTGTTTATTGAAACACCAACAGCGAAAATGTTCATATAAATAAAGTTTACAAAAACTGTTCATAACAGTTCAGTACATGAGCTATGAAGTCGAGCTGCCACGCAAATTGCTCTACCACCCCCTAGCATTCGGAGAAGATAGTCGCTGGGTTCAAAGCTTGTAGTCTCGGAAAATGGAAGAGGTGTAAGCGATTTCGTTTAACACTCTTCAAACGGTCTGATGACTCACTTTTACTTGATGCGCAACAGCTCTTGTGCTTGACTCGGATTAATCAACCACAACGTTCAAGGTGCTTTCTTCAAGGCTTGGACTGCTTACAGCTCTTCTTCGATCAGCATCATGTCTGGTGACTTGGAACGAATGTGTTTCACGAAGTTGACGGTGTTATCACTGAAAAATTCTTTCATCTGGCATTCGTCAATTAGGAAATTGTGCATGATACATTCGTAGTGCAGCTCTGCCGTTACTATTTGCACGGCCGTACCATATATCTATCTGTATTTTCACCACATACGTAAAGTCTCTCAGTCTAAAATCAACAAAACTGCGAATGGCACGTTCCCCAACTGAGACGCATCATGCTGAATGGTTGCTATACATCAACTGCCCCTATTGGCAACGCAATCAACCGATAACTCCATTTCTTTTTTCTTTTATTTCCCCTGCTTGAGGCTCAACGCGTCCATTGCGCCCATATATTATTATACAATAAATTATTTTTACAGTGTCCTGTATCTACCCTTAAAGTTAGTACCACTAATTCGGGACCACCTTGTATATTAATAAAATTCAAACAAATTTTTTGAACACAAATTCAATTCTTACACATCTATAAATGTAAACACACACACATATTTTTAACTTAATAATGTGAAAACATAAAATTTGTATACAATAACAAAACAAACATATTCAATAAGAAACTAAGGATTTCAACTAAAAATGTGTATTTATACCATTACTATGTAACGCAATGCAAGATTTTTGCAAAGCATCCTTCAGAATTATGATAAAGAAAAGTGTTACCACATTGAATTTGCAATAATTTTATGATATTGCTGAAAAGCGATTTTTAAATTTGATAAAAATATGAAGCAATTTTTGAAGCAGCAAGAAACACAAATTATCCGTTTAAATTTGCCTTGAAGGGATTTTTTCTGATTGCAAATGTTGGGAATGGGTTTTCTTCACAATTAATCTTAATTGAATTTCAAAAAATCTTCAAAAAATTTTCGAACATCAAAAATTTCTTTGCTTTTTCAGGATTCAAATGCATGTCTGTATCAACACAACTGAAGATGTCATATGGTATGAAAAGATGTTGTCTTTAGAGAGGCAATTTTTATATATTTTGAGTAATAGAGTCTCCAAATTTTTTGAATTATTCTAACACTTTACTGTTGCATGCAGTAATGTTAGCAATCTAAATTTAGAAAACACTTTATAATGAAGTGATAAATTTTTTATAACTGTAACTGAAAATAAAATACAATTGAATTAGATACAGCCACACAATGTTCTCTTGGCATGATTATAGTCATTATAGAGAATGGAAGGCATGCAGAAATGTTAATTACTATGAGAAAATTTTCCTTCATTCCTCAGTGGCTCGACAGCCCAGGGTGGGCCTTGGCCTTCTCAAGAAGCCTTTTCCAAGCTAGCCTTCTTCCTGCTAGTGTTCTCTAATTCTAAGTTCTCAAAACTAGGATATCTTTTTCTAGGTCATCAATACATCTAATATTTGGCCTGTCCTTTCTTCGTGTGACAATTGGTTGGTCATTGAAGAATTTTTAATGGTGCGGTTTCCTTCCATTCTGATAACGTGACCTGCCCATTTAATTCGTTGTATTTTGATGAAGTTGACGATGTCATGTTCTTTAAATGATTGGTAGAGCTCGAAATTTGTTCTTCTTCGACACGTTCCATTCTCCTGAATTCCTCCACGAATAAATCTTAAAATCTTCCTTTCAAAGATGCTTATCATGTTCTCATCGGCTAGAGACATAGACTAAGTTTTACATGCATAAGTTAATACTCCTCTTAAAAGACTTTTATGCAATAGAACCTTTGTTTTCTTTTGATTAAATTCGATTTCATATATTTTCGTATTCCATTAAGACATATATTAGCCATAGTAATTATCTTCTGGATTTCAGTAGTACAATCGTTTCTATTGTTAATTTCCAAGGCTAAATAAGTGAAATACTCTTCAACTTTAAAGTGGGAATTTTCAAAACAAGATTTAGTGCAAGGCAATGAGAAACATTTATTCGTCAATAATTTTTCCAATGCTCTAGTAAATAGCTCAGAATCTCAAACAATTCTGCTATGTATATCAGGAGGGAGTTGAAACAAATGTAGAGGTTTGAATTCCTTGCGTAAAAACAAGAATCACCAGTGATTAACATTTTCCATAATGAAAAATATACTTTGTTATAATACATACAGGTGAACAGCAATTTTCTTGAAAATGCTTATAAAATGTGCACATATGGATGATCTTAAGGTATCCGACTATTGATTGTGAATAACAAAATTGTGAATTTTGAAACAAATGACACATTTGTTTTATGATTTTATTTTATAAGTCATCGTATTAGCTTTATAAAAATACCAAGTTTATGTCGCCCAACCGGTATAGTGGTCAGCGACGCTGACTGCTGTGCCGTAGGGCCTGGGTTCGAATCCCGGAGAATACATGGATGTTTGTAAATGTATAGTGCCTTCGCGGCATGGGGGTACTCTAAATAGCCGTCGAGCCGCAAGTCCTCTCGTGTGGTTGGTGGAAGGGGAAGAGAGGTGGGAAACCCTGACCACTCCCAGGGTGTTCTCCCTCAAAATTGGGTGGAACCGAGCCAAATCGTACTGTCACCTGCATGGTGCTCAAAGCTACGGCTAACGACAGGCGTACAATATAGCCCGATGCCATGATGAATTTCGTGGGCCTCGATCTGACTACGTCAGACAGGTGGCATTAACAACAACCAAGTTTATTTTTTCCGTTCACTAGAACAAACACTACAAGTGTTTTAGTAAAAGCAGATGTGTGTGTGTGTCATTCATTTAAGCGTCATACATTAAAACGCGTTTTACTCGAAATGTGTTTTTTTTTTTTTTGAAAATGCTCTAAAGGGGGGTAAGTGATTGCTAAAAAAAGTTATGAAAATAATTAATTGAAATTTTTTGTGTATGTTTTGTATAATGGTAAAAGTGTTTTAACTTTCAGATTTATCAGTCACTGTAATATTACAAAATTTACAATCCCTTATGTTATTATATTCACTGCTATTTTAAACAATTTCATATAACAACTAAGATAAAGCACTCTAGTTTGTGTAAAAATTAAAATATCTCGTATCCTGAAGGTCATTTCAAAATGATTAACAAAACAATACATCAGAATTTAAAAATTGAAAATTTATTCATAAACTTTTTGTACAGAATGGAACCCCTTTTATGTTACTTTTTGTAAATTTTTAGCAATTTTTTCCGATTTTAGTACTAATAATTTCTTTTTTATCTTCTTAATTTTAGCACATTTTTCTTAAAATGTACTAAACAAACCTAAAAACCACAAAAAATCACCATATCTCCATTTTTTTTTAAAAAAAATGTTGTCGCAAGCAGTTGGATATCTTAATGCTACAATTAAACGCCTTATGAGTGTTCAACTAAAGTGATCCCTGTCATAATGCAATCACATCCTTTTGACATGTTTCTTCTTCATGAAAAAAAATATGATAGCTTCTTAGATATAAATAAACAAAAAGATCAAAGTCCGTAACTTCAATAATCCATATCAAAGAAATACAAAAAATAACTAAATAATTCTCAATGCATATATAAATACTGCAGAAAATACAATGCAGCTTGAACTTTCAAATTTTATACTTCAGGATTTCTTTCGCTGGAAATCATATTACAGATTTCTGTTACTTTTAGTTAAAGAAAGAAAAATTCATCAACATAATAAATTTATTAATATTATTTTTTAGAGTAAAACTTTATTTCAAATAAGAATTATATATATATTTCAAACTAAGTATGAGTATACGCAAACAAAAATGTGAGAAAACACAATAATAAAAATATGATATTAATAAGAATATTGTGTTTATTATCTTTAAATGCATTACAGGGGATACACAATCAATATCATTCTTGCAAACATAGTTATAAAAATTGCAATAAAATTACACTCAATAATAATAATTAATAAACAGTTTGAACCATTATTTAATACCAGAAGGAATACTATTGTAAAAAACATATATTTTTTTCGGCTATAAATATCTTTTAGGCTCATAAAGATGAGACTATTTTCTTTTCTTTCGATTTGTGTTCTAATTTCATGTTAAAACACAAAGGATATTTGAAATTACAAATTTAACTTCAAAGATAACTTTTTTAAACAAATACACTCTAACTTTAAAACATGTTCTTCACAAATGTATCTAATTCATAGATTTAAAATTACTAAACGTGCTCTTCAAAATTTGTAGAAATGTAAGAATCATTGTGTGTTTGGGTTGTGTACCATATTTTCATCAATTGATTTAATTACAATCCTTGTCTTTTCGTTTTAAATAATTCAAATTATCATATAATAATGCGATAACATAATAAGAGAATTACATAAATATTACTATTGAAAACATAATATTAATTCAGCTAACTGCAAGCTATAAGCAAATAATTAAATAGTTCAACACAAATGATTTTCAGAAGCACAGGTATTATTTCCAATTTATTAGATATTTTATCGTGTAAATGACTTTAAATAAAGCATCATGAAGCAATACAATAATATAAAAATAATATCAGTAATCTATAAATAAAATTTTTGCGATAGTACATGCAACAAAATATTTAAAGGTTATTATACATCAGTAGAGCGTTAATATTTCTGAGAGATTTTGTGAATAAAAAGGCATATTTTTCTTAGCATATATATGAATTAAAAGTTTATTTTGAATATTTACGATTAGAATGCATGTGAGTCTCTTTCCTTTCAATTTTTAGTGAAAATTAAACTAAGAAAAAACACATTTTTTTACTCATTGAATGCTAATTAATGAAAAGAGCATTGGCATTTTGTATTAAAATTGTATAAAAAATACAAGTAAAATGTTTGCAGGCATCGAGTCTCCTATGATACATTACTTAACTCGCATGGAATTTTTTATCTATTTTCCCCTAGCTTATAAAAAAAAGAATATTGAACGTACACTAACTCTGACACCGATGCTATTATAATATGAATTACATTTTATCTACATCCGAAGTTGTATTCTTGAATTATAATGAAAATAAAAGGGAAAAAACCCATTAAAACTCTAGAACTTTTGTTTTATGTAAGAATTTTTATCAGGGTAAGGTAAGGTAAAATATTCTTCGTTCTTTGTACCATAGAGTATGGAATATTGTTACAAGACTGATTTTTTTTAGTTGCTTATAAAATACAATAGTTTTAAAACGAAGTCTATATGCTTTTTAAATGATTGCTTTCTTTAATCTGAATTTTCAAAGCTTTTTTTTAAAAATTATATTCAGAGAAAAGAAAGAATCACAACAACGAAGTTCATATGTATTTAAGATATTATAATTTTTATATAAGAAGTAATACATAAAAGAAAAACTAATAAATTATCAGCTCGTAAAATATTTCTGAAAATTAAAAAAAAAATATTCCAATTGTGTAATTTTTATTTGATTGTAAAATCCATTTGAATCATAATATTTAATATCTTCCATTTTACCGTAGCAATGATTCCATTCAATATGTACAAATACAATTTTACAAATATATATCATATAATCTAAACTATATTTTATTTTTAAGAGTTCATAGTAATAGAACTAATTTTAAATCTTTATGAACTAAATATTTATAAATTATCAAGTATTTTAATTGAACTATTGAAATTCTTAAATTATTTATTTGATATAACATGTATAACATCAGTTAATCTTCTAAAATAGTTTCAGATAGTTATGATGTCTCTCAGTTTAACCTAATTAGAAAAACTGATATTTTTAAAAGTTATCGAGTAGATAATAAATTGTTTCTTAAAAATTTGTAAATATATAAATATTTTATCTTAATTTTACATATTCTGCAACTAAAAAATAGGAATATAATTAATAATTTCCTAAACATTTTTTGAACAATTCATATCTCATCAATATTTTAAGCTGTACGAGATAGTAAATACATTATTTTACTTAAAAATAAATGCATATTGGTCTTTTATCCTTTCTATAAAGTCCTTTTGAAATAATAATACTTCCTTTATATAATACGATACTTTGGTATCTTTTATTATTTTCCTTGAAACTTTTAAACACAAATAGTTTACTTTCTTCATCGTTTTGATTTAAAATTTAAATAAAAACAATGAAATTTGATCTAAATTTTAAAAGGGTAGTTTAAAGGGTATTACTCATTGAAAATCAAAAGAAAAAATTTGGTTTTAAAGTCAATTATTACTATGCTATAACTGAAAGAAAAGGAAAAGACATATACTTATCTTTATCATATGAAAACCGCATTATCTTCAGTTGATGCAGGATACATAAACCTTATCATTTTACCGGTTAATGGAAATTCTCAAAAAGATGATTTTCCTTAGCATTTATAAAAGACTTTTTAAGCTCTTTTTCACGATTCAATTACATTGGAAAGCGTTGTGAGTCTCCATAAAATTTTAAATTTAACCAATCTTTGGTTATAATCTTATTAGCTTCTTTTTTTAACTATTAAAGCAATATACTACTGGTATAAAGATGTTTATCGAACTTATTCTGTTTATTTTTATCCAGTATTCAAATAAAGTTCCAAAAGAGAGAGAGAACATTCCTGAGATAAAATAAAATAATTGTTTGTTTTTCAAGAAATGAAAAATAAGATGCTTTTCTACAAATAATTATTTCAGACAGTCTTTTAATAAATACATAATTCTTGGTCTATTATACTGATCAAAACATGTTTAATTAATCTATCAATTGATGAATTTTTACCTCAATTAAGGTATCTAACTACTTGCGACAACTTTTTTTTTCAAAAAAAAAAAAAGTGAGCATTTGGAGATTTTTTTTAATGATTTTTAGATCTGTTTAGTACATTTTAAGAAAAAAATGCTAAGATTAAGTAGAGAAAAGGAATTATTATTACTAAAAGGAGAAAAAATTGGTAAAAATTTACAAAAAAATAACATAACCGCGGCACATTCTGTACCAAAAGTTTATGAACAAATTTTCAATTCTAATATGTTGCTATGTTATTCATTTTTGAAATGACCTTTAGGATAAGAGAAATTTTAATATTTACAAAAATTAGAGCACTTTATCTTATTATATGAAATTGCTTAAAAAATAAGGATTATATTCACATAAGGGACTAAGTTTTGTAATAAAACAGTGATTAATAAATCTGAAAGTTAGAACACTTCTACTATTATACATAGCATACACAAAAAATTTCAATTAATTATTTTCAAAACTTTTTTAGCAATCGCTGTCCTTTTTAGGCATTTAAAAAAACATTTTTCGAGTAAAACGCGTTTTAAAGTTTGGGACCTTGCTTAAAGTAATGCCATCTGCTTTTACTAAAACACTTGTAGTTTTTGTTCTGGAGAACGGAAAATTATAAACTTGGTATTTTTATAAAGCTAATAAGATGGTCTATAAAATAAAATCATAAAAAATTGTCGAAATTTGGTGAAATTCACAATTTTAGGGTAGCCGGGTACCCTAAAATACTGTACTTAATGAATGGAAGAGCAAAATGCATTTTCTACAGAGAGAAATACTGCAGTATTATAAATAAACCAAACTGCATGGATTGTAATCAATGCTTTTATATTTCAAGCTATCAAAATTAAATATTTCTCACTTTCCCTGGCAATGAAGCTGCAGATAATGTGGCCAAAAAGAGTGTACCATTCAACAGACCCCTTCATAGGAAGTTTGTTATAAATCTTCCTCAATAATCAAATAGGCCCTGAGAATTCTACACACATCCAAACTGAAAGAGAGGACAAGAGAAACCCTTGTAATACAACAATCCTTAATCTTCCAGTCTATCCCAGACTCCGAACAGTCGCTACTTTTCGTATGAAAACTAATCACAACTGTCTGTAACTGAGGTCGGCAACCAATGGAAAGCGATACAACTCTCAGTAACTCTCTGGCCTACTCAACAAATTTGTAATTTTTTGAATGGGTGGAAGTTGATGAACTTTTAATGAACCTTATTTGATAAACGACTTCAGAATTAAGGAATTACGAACAAATGCTGAAACATAATTCTAAAGTTAAATATACAGCTATTTTGTAAACTATTGAGAGTCATTGCTGGAGAGATTTAATTGTTTGAAGAGGGAAAATTGCATGCTATCTGCTTTCCACTTGTGGCTCTACACATCAAAGTAAAAAAAAAAATCTTTCTTCATATGTGAAAATATTTCGAGTCCTTAAAGAAGTGGATTGTAGAACATAAGTTGAGAAAAATAACATATAAAAAATTAGAGCTTTACAGGCGTTATTAGATATTCCTTTAAGACTTTACAAATTTTAAATGAATTTTTCTCAAACTTTTAATTTTGAAGATGTATGTGTTTTTTAATTCTTAATACTTTTATTCGGTTCAAGATAGAGTTTTGAAATTAAATGTATCTACTCCCAAACATTAGTTGTTATTTAGTTGTCCTACTCGCAAAACCCTATGTTCTATAAAGGTTAGTATAAATCTGTATAACTCTGAATCTCTAGTCATTTTTTTTTTAAAAAATGCTTAAGTTAATATTTTAAAAATTTTGGTGTTTTCGGCTTAGCTAAAAAAATTATTAAAAATAAACAAGGGACCATATTCTTGAATCCATAATAACTGTTGTTTGGAATAATCTAAAAAAATATAAATCACTTAAAGTGACTAAAAATTTAAAAAATTAATCATTTTTTAAAAATTTGAAAAAACCTTCAAACTTTCTTAAATTTTTAAAATTGTAAAATTATGACTGATCAAACTGACTTTTTACTTTCAAAATAAGCTTAATAATATAATCTAAATATAAAACACAAATTATTTTTACTGTAACTGTCTCCAAAAACAAATTTCTTTTGAAAAAGAGAGGGCACGTGTAGTCTTAATGGAAATTTATTTTTATTATTAAGAGTTGTAAGCATGTATGATTAAATAAAAGAGATATTGAGATTTAAGTCTGATTTCTCTGTGTTTGTCAACAAAAATCCTCAATCAATCATGAAAAACAGTCAAGGGGAATACTTAGAGACTTGACATATTTAACTAAAATATCTATTTGCTTTATATCGCTATTTAGAGAAAAATGTGCTTTCTGTTCCTAATATGTCCTGGTAAAATAGAGCAGTAATTAAAATAATTTTGAATCAATTGTAACTTTTTTTAGCTGTAGAAAATTTGATCTAGGCAACTTACTCAAAAAGTAAGGCCTCTAAGGCTTAGTAAGGCTTTTTTCCTCTATAAAACACGAAATAAATTTTTTTTCAATTGTATTTTATATCAATCAACAATAATTACTCATAATCTATCATATAAGTATACACAAACATGATATCTATTACTTATTGTAGGCCGCGTCGTCATGTTGTCATCAAGTCTAAGCTGCACCTCCCTATTCTCTACTTAAAATTTTTGATGTGTAACATCTTTACTCTCGGTTGCTGGGTATTTGTTGGAGTGATTTCGTGAAAAGGGACGGAAATGCGTAACAGGAAGTCGGGGGAAGCGCGCGCTGTTTGATTTGACCAATTCAGCGCCTTGGGGGTGTCTCTTCGCTAACCTCGTCTCTGGTAGCAATTAGGACCCAACTTTAGTAGCAATTAGGGTCCCGTAGACAGAAATCCCAACTCTAAAGCAATGAAAGCGCCCTCTTTTGGGAGGGGGGAATGGGCGTTTCTAAAGGAAAGACCAAGTATTCATGTAGTACTGGTCTTAATGATCGAAGGTAAATAGTTCCTTCATAAAAGATAAATTAAATGTCTTTTTTTTTCTTAATTTTCTATATTTTCTCGACTTTGAAATAATCATTTTTTCCGTGCTATTATTTTTCCAAATTTGCGTTTACTTTATTCCATTTTCTGATGATTATGTCTTTCATTGAGAGATATATTCTGTTTGTTTCCAAGTGCAATCCGAGCTCGAGACAGGACCCCCTCCCCCCTCTTTCCCATTCTATTTTTGTTCTTTGAGGGTCCAGTTTACAACCAGCTTTAAGACTATTTATATGACAACTGACCCCTCTTTTACTGTCCAACCCATGGTTCACGAACATAAAAACTGGCTGACATTCTAGGTTATACAAAGAAACTGCTTTTTTTACGCTGTTTCGTTTCTGTCTGAGGAACATCAGTTTTTCATTTGTTATATAGATCTACGATGATAATTAAATATTTTCAACGAGTACGAAATAAGGAATATTCCAAATTTTGTACAGTAATTAATTTTATAAAAATATCAGTTTTAGTTAAGACAGAAACCTTTATATATATATATATATATATATATATATATATATTTCTATTCATTCAAAAGTCTTCTGTGATATTCCTCAATATTAAATTGCATCAGAATCCTTTTTTAAACAGTTTAATGACAAGAGAAATTTATAAGAATAATGGAATGAAAAGTGTAATGTGATTTAAATTATACTCTTGCCTGAAATACTTCAGAATAGTTCTTTATTTCCGATTCTGTTCAATAGTTTTATTTAAAAACGTTTTAAGACATGTAACAAAAGAAAATCTTATATAAATTTAATAAAGTAGAGTGGCGTAACAACCAATGGGCTAGGTGGTGCCGTGCACCGGGGTCCTCGCGCCTTGACCACCAAGCAAGTCGAACTTGCGATAATTTCTCCCATAATTGAGATATAAATATAAAAAATTGTTTCATAGCTCTGGGTATGGTTAGTCAATATATTGGGGACATATGTGTGGCAGAATGCTTATTTGAAATGGACAAACAGTCATTTTGGTGGTCGCATACATTTCTCCGAATCAAACAGTTCAAAAAATTAAAGATTTCCTGCATTTTGCACATTTACCATATACCAAAGTGGTTCTGCTCTTTTTTTTAAAAAAAACTATCACTCGCTTCCCATGATTTTGAGTGATGATTTTGAAGTTAACTTCAGTTTGCCAGAAGCTGAGTCGCTCATAACTTTTCTGAAAGAGGAACTCAAGCTCGAAATGAACACAAATCGAAATGTTTTGACAACTAACAGTGGTACTGTTATTGACGCCGTTTTTCAACGATTTTTAAATACTTTGAAATCACAAGTATATGCGTCATACTTTAGTTTTCCTAAATCTATTGTCTCCGCTCTTCCCCAAATTGAACAAGAATAAATATTTTTGTTAAAAAACTGCATTACTCCTTGTGTTAATTAAATAAAATTTTCATTAAAGATATAATTATTCGATATAAAATTATTTCCAGTCATACCCGATTCATTTTTTTCGGGATTAAAGTCACTATTGCGTATTTACCCCGATAACAAGTCAGATGTTACACATCATATGCAACTACTGTAAGACTCGTTTCTAAAAATTAACGAGAAATAAGAAATTAATAATTTATTTTTAACCAGTATTTAAAACTGTCCAATACCATACCTGAACCTTTTTTAACCCAACCGCCAGTATCATTTTCCGAAAATTATTTGTCCCTCCCATTGTCACAATCGACTTCAGAATAGGGGCCGGTATCGCCGTTTTCACTTCTGTGTCATCCAATGCATTTGTTAAGTAAGCAGCACTTTTTTTCAAACATGAAGTTATTTTTAAGACTGTTGAACATTTACAAGCAAAAATTATATCATTTTGTTTATGACATATTTGTTTCATCCGTGTCAAATTTTCAGTGGCTGCTGCTCTGTTTCCGTTTTTTTCTGTATGTAAAATTGGCCCTCTTTCATACTAGCGCCATAGTGAACTCGTCCTGATGTTATTACGACATATTTGAAGTTTAGATGATTAAAAGAAAGCGTATATAAAACAATTTCCTAAATACGAGCAGACAACAATGTTTAGAATAGACTGAATATTGGACAAAAACTGCAAAATAGGATAAATCTTTGATGCAAGTAGCCAAAATGGATGATTCCATTTCTACTTTTGAAAGGGTGGAAACTCAATTTCCTCCATACAACAAATGTTTTGCCTTCGATTCAAAGCAGCGCCCGATTTACAATAGCATTAACACTAGAAAAATAGTGTGAGTAAGAGTCGAGTATATAAATACGGTACTTATTTCACGTTTTTCTGCACTTTGTTCAGCACTTTAGAGAAATTTAATGTGATTAGTGATGATATTTAAAACTTAAGTAAAGGTTTTAATTTTAGTATATGTTTTATTACAATATGAAACAATCAAAAGCCAAATAAATACTGAAGACCTGGAGAATATAATCACTTTATATTTTTTCCGAACATATGTCGTAACGCTCTTTTACTATTTATACCTATATTTTTAACATTATCCTTTCATGGCTAAACGCTTTCTAAAAATTAAACTTTGAAGTTGTTTTCATTTCCTTTTTTATCTTGCTTTTTCAAGTTAAGAGTATTAATGGGCAGAGACTTGGATAAAGCTTTGTCTTATGTTTTAAAAATAAAATTATAAAGAAGTAATAATATAATATCTTCCAGAAATATTTTGAATAACTGTGAATGTGTTTCATTTTCCCATAACTTTATATGGGAAATAATGCTTTTATAGTTATAACTTTAATACCTGGGTTACGTTTCTATGATAGACATAGATATATAAATATTATTTCTTTAACTATATTTTTATGATGATTATCATTATGTTTTGTTTGTTACTTATGTCATTAATGTTCTTTTTAGAATACTAAAGTCATAGTTCACCCTACGATACAATAATCAACAAAAGCCTTTTATGATTATTAATGATGATCATATCTAATATTCTTGAAATTATTGAAAAAAATTATTATATTACGAAATTTATGCGTTGTATTTTTATAAAAAAAATGTGTAACGAGTCGTTTATTAAAAAAAAAATGCAAACATAAGTTTTAAGAGTACAAAAAAATATTTAAGTAGTATTTAAATATACATACTTTAACAATTAAAAATACTTAAATAGTTAAAAATTTTAAAAAATTACTTAGTATGCATCGCAAATTTCGTACTTAGTATGCATCTCAAAAAATACCATGTTCAATTTTCAATTCAATATGTCAAAACAACGAAACCTCTTTTTTGGAAACAAATATTAGCTATAATAAATCATTTATCACTGGACTTTTACAAATTGTTTCCATAAAAAAGGGAATAATTTCGTTTTCATAATTAAATTTCGTTTTAAAAAAATAAACAAATAATATGGAAGAAACATTAACAATTTTCTCAAAGTGGAATGCTTAAATTTTCTAATAATTATACTAATGTTCGACATACCAGTTGAATTTCTGTTTAAAATTATATATTTATTTTTTTATAATGAAGTTTCATAACGTATATTCTAATGAGAATTAAATATCTAATCTGTCATAACTAGATGAATCTTGAAAAAAATTGATTTTTTAGCAATTTCTTTAAATGTTTATTGAAAATTCAACTTTTGGTGTCATTTAGTTACGCAAGAGTCTTATCTATTGTTCAGAAAAGAAAAATACTACTCGAGAAAACTCCAAGTCTATTAAATGCCTAAAAAATAATTTTTAGAGACTTTGTTTATATATTGTATGTATTTTTATTTTTATTATAATTCTATAATTATTATATATAATTTATATTTTGTTAAATTTATTTACTTTATCTTTAATTTTGTTAAAGTTTTTTTTACTACGTATCTTGTAACCCAATAATTAATTATAAGCATACACATATATACAGGTAGGTATAGGACACACAAAATAATAGGAACACCCATTAAAAATGAGTCGTCCTTCGACTGTCAAATAAACGCCCCCCTCATGCCACAACTGTGTGCACCTAGTGGCGGTGGAAAGGAAGATATCACACACAGTCAAGCATTTGACAATGTGAGAGTCGCATGAGAAAAACATGTTTCTAGCAAAAACGTAATTATGTTGGACCTCTCCAACGTGAAAAGAGACATGATTATTGAAGCTTGCCTCACTGGTGCGTCATTGTTCAGAACAGCCAAACTTGTCGGTGTTTCAATGACCACTGTGGCAATGATTATTACAGCCTACACCTGTGATCTTAACTTTTTCAAAGCAAGTAATCCCTAAAACTAGAAGGTGTTTTTGTGGAACCCCTAGAACTAGAAGTTATTTTTGTGGAACCCCTAGAACTAGAAAGCGTTTTCGTAGAACCCTATTCAACAAACACAGAACAATATATTTTAAAATAATATTTAAACTAGATCAACATGATATATATATATAGATACTTTATGTAAAGGAAATTATAAAAAAATTTCGCATTTTTTATTAAACATTTTTAATTTACTTTTAATATAATTAACTCAATAATAATATCAATCTGTGATCGAAGTGTCACCTTACCAAACATTATGTTTAATAACTGGAATATGTGCTTGCATTTTTTTCACAAACTGTCGAAGTCTGGTCTACTGAATTAACTGCAATCGCTTTACATATTCTGATTTTAATTTTGTTTCTATACCTTGTTTCTGTAGTCACTCATGTTGAGAAATACTTTTCACTTATATACATTGTCCTGAATAGAATTAAAATGTTTATGAATGGAATTAAAATACCGTGTGAGAAATATTGTGTAATTTACATCAGGTTTCGACCTAAAATTTAGGAGCTGTTCTTACTTAAAGTTAGATTTTTAACTTCAAATAAATTGATTTTTTGAGTTGATAAGTTGTTCCCTCTCTTTTATTCTAGGGTTTTTTCCACAAATGCAAAAAGGGAGCATTTTTCATTAGAAAACCGTTTAGTTTTAAAAGACATTTTACTAACGAGTATAAAATTATCTCGTGAAACCCGGGGTAGTAAACAATAAAATATTTAAAATCTAGTAGGGAAAACATACAAGTATAAAACGTTTTTATATTATTTTATTACATTACAGTAAAAGTTTTAAAATTATTGCAAATAAAGTTATTATGTATAAGTAAAATTTTCAGTTTCTTAATGACAGGGATGAGCTTTAAATTTTTGTGACTATACAAACTTCATACAAAACGTGGATTCATTTTGCATAGACATTTATAAAATTATTTTCGATTTTTTTTATTATGACTCGTGGAACCCTAGGTTTCCGTGGAACACAGATTGAAGACTACTTGCCAACACAAACCTGAGTAAGGTGTCTTCTGCGCAGTACAATAGATTACGAAAGTTGAAGTTGAAGGACTGTGATAGACGGGTGTTGAAGAGGATGATTGCTCAAATTCGCAAGACTACACTGCCACAGATAACGCCCGAGAGGAATACCCATCTTCAGAATTACGTATCCATGAAAACTATTCAATGGACTTGCATACCGCCAATATTCTTTTCATTGTAGCGATTCCAAAACCTTTAGTTTCAGCGTGAAATGCTGTGTAGAGACTACAGTTTTGCCAAAGACCATCTGAACTGGACACAATTGTAATGGAACCAGTCATCCGATTTGATGAAGCCTTATTTATATTATTCCCTATCACCAGATGTTTTTTCGTGTGGCGAACACCGAATCAAACATTTCGTGTTGACTGCCTGGTTCGATCAGGAAACATCGAGTGTGTCATGTGAATGATGAGGAGTACAGTATCTTTCCATGGATAGGGGCTTCTCGTTGTTTGGAGAAGGAGAATCACAGGCGACTATTATCGAAGCATTCTTGCAGATCATCTTCATGACAACTCCCTTGTCCATACGTCTCACTGAATTAAAACATGGTTGTATGAACACGATGAAGAAATTAAACATTTAACATGGCGTTTCCAGTTACCTGATCTGAACACCATTTAGTGTTTAGGATTTTTTTAAAGAACAAAGTCCATGTTCGGTTTCCTTCTACACACACATTATCCGAAGGCCCTGCACGAAGAATGGGTATGAATCCTTACGAACTTTATTCAAGATCTTTATTTGTCAAGTCCACAAGAAATCCAAATGAAAGCCAACATTCGGCCAAAGGTGATCAACTCCTCACTAATAGAAATTTTTAATTTTTGTCAGGTGCTCCTATTATTTTCTCCTATTCCTGTATGTGTATATACATATATGTATCTATGTACATATATGTAAGTATATATGTATACACACATACATGTATGCATCTATGTACATACATATGCGGATATGCATACATACATATGCGGATATGCATACATACATACATACATGTACGTATATGCATGTAATAATCCCAGTAATATAATCCTGTAAAATAACTTTTAACTATCTATGGTCCATCCTTTCAGGACCCACATTTTAGTAATAAGTTAGCCAGCCGCCTAACGAGAGTATTCTAAACTACATCTAGCTACCCACTCAGATCATGCGATTTGAGCCGCCTATAAAAACTGAGATTCCTGGAGACCCGACTCTCTCTCTCATTCTCTTCTGTATTTATCTGCCTTCAACATTTAGGTGTCTGCAGCTTGGTTTGTGCTTTGTGTTTGTGTATTTTTGTTGTGTGTGTATGTTTCTTTGTGATTCCGTCTATCTGTGTGTCTACATGTTCAGTGTACAATTAACAAGAATAACTAACCTCAAGACTGCCTCCTCAATAATATTGATTATGCAGCATAAATCGTAAAAATAGTAATCATAAAAAGAAATACCTTTCACAACGGCCACATCTATTTCATATATATATATGCATGTAAATATATCTAGTAGTGTATGATTTATTTATCATAATTAGAGTAGTATTAATCAATTTAATTTACTATATATATATATAACTTTTAAAGCTCAATATTTCAGATATATAAAATAATAGTGGAATGGTTTATAGTGACCACCATGATATTTTTACATCATATTAAAAGTTTCTCAGAAATGTAGTATTAAAACCTTTAAGAATATCAGTGAATTTCTTGAAAAATTAATTTTTAAAAACTTTTCATTAAATATGTTTTAGGAAAATTGCGTGTATTTATATGTTTAGTATACATTAATATTAAAGTAAATAAATTCGTTATAGAGAAAAAGTAAATAATTGTTTTTTAATAATTAATAAAATGCTTCAGAAACCTAACTAATATAATGCAGTTATATTTTTATTATATTGCCAATTTTTCTTTCAGTATTGTTACATTTTTATGTGGAATAGTTTTTTTCATTAATTTTTTAAGTTATCTATGTAGACACGTCATTTTGTTTACATTTATTTCCACTATCAATGTAATATACGTGATATTAACACGTAAAGTGCTTCTAATTACTTTATTAAACGATGGTATTAATATTTTGCTTATAGAAACTATTATTTTATTATTATCTAAATAAAAATGTTTTAAATGAAAAGTATTTTTATAAGATAATATTTATAAGTTTGGCTCCATATTGAATATCTGTAGAATAAAAAAATAGAGTTATCTAAAAATGTTTTTTTCGTTATAAGAATAAATCCTCATTCTTGTTTACTCTATTACATCTTGCATTTATTTTTATATTTAATCCTATAATATGTGCTTCAAATCCTTATTACATTAAATTTTTGTTTTTGAAATTGATGATTATATTGCTTATATTTAAAAAGCGCTCTCTCTTTTCCTACATTACTTACAATTTGAATTTTACTATACTTACTTCAGACTTATGCTTGTAAATAAACCAGATTTAGACGTGCAGACATTCCATAGGATTAATATATTACCGATATTAAGTTTAAGGGAATATTAGACATTATATATATATATATATATATATATAATTTTAGATTTAAATCACTTAAATTTTTACTAAGCATTAAATATAAATAATATACGTTTATTTAAAACTAAAAATATTTTCATTACATCTTTTATAATTACAAACACTATATTGCAGACAACTCTTAAATAAATTTGTTCTAAATTAATGAAGAATATGTTACCTATATATATATATATATAATGAATGTTTGTATATATGACC
>BMAO01008170.1:0-21568 GCA_019973975.1 Trichonephila clavata
AAAAAAACGGGAAAAGGAACACATTCGAAAAGGCCGGGAAACTGGTAATTATATTATGTAGTAAATAACAGTAATTAGATAAACAATTTACACACGCATAATTCAATTCATGTATATATATCCCGTTTCGAAAGAGTGAAATGTGTTTCGCGAAATCTATCCAATTCCAAAGGAGAGGTTATTACTCTTCAGAAGGGTATTTTAGTAAATGTGTGTAATGAGAACAAATATTCAAATACGTAATGCATTGTTTATGCTGCTAAAATTTTTTTTAGAAATATCGGGGCATGGAAGAACCGTAAACATGGAAGAACACATAAAATGTTAACCACATTTTTATATACATACCACATATTACGCACGGCATTTTTGACATCAAACGATTAAAAATTCGTACAGAAGATTAACGGTTTAAAATATACATTCTTCAAGAGAACGGGTAAAAAAAAAAATTCTACGAACGGAAGTCAATTCGTACGGCACATTATAAACACAGAGAAAAAAATATCGCATGTCCTTTTATTACCCTATATACACTTCGTACATAAAAAAACTTGTTCGAAACTTCATATATTAGGCACTTTTTATAGAGAGAGAGTCTTTATTCGAAAAATCTTCTTTTCACTAAAAAAATTGTTAAAATGATACTGTAACGAAAAATAGACTTTCAGATGTCCAAATATTAAGGAATAAACTTGCAATAAAAAATATTTTTATTCAATATCAACTGAATTAAAGTTTAAATTTTTTTTCTAAAAAATTAGGAAATTTTTAGTTAATATGAAAATTTTTAATCAGAATTCAATTTCTGTCAATTTATTAAGATCATCATTAACAACTCAACATTGCAATTTTAAAAAAGAACATTTACTATAAGAAACAATGTTTCTAACATCAATTGCTTAGAGGCCATGGTAGCCTAGTGGTCAAGGACTCGTGGTTGGTGTGTCATGAGTTCGAGCCCAGTGCCACTGAAAACCGGCCTTGTAGGGGAGCGATGTACGTTAAATCAGTCGAGAGCTCAAACGTCCTCCCTTGGTGTAGTGTGGTATTTAGGAAAGGGTGTGAAAGCTCAAGCGACGTCCTCATCACGTGACCATGGTTCAAAATTACGAGGTCCGTCGTCAAAAGCACTCATGTAGCTGAACAGTGCGACGTTAATATCCACTCACATGAATTACTCGGCACGTATGACCGAAAAAGGAGTTTTCACACAATTAATTTCTAATATAATCCTGTTTGACATTTGTATATCGCATAGTTCAGTAGATTCGCATTTATTGTAGAATCATTTATACGCAATACTGGAACAAAATATTAGAGTAATGAAAACAATAACGTAGATGCAACCGAGCTCCAATGATATATTCCAAGAAATAATATAGAATATTATTATTCACGAGAATCCGGTAAGACTTTTTAAAGATAAAATGCAACCCTTAAAGAAGAATACGAAGAAAACATATTGAGGTTACTTTTGCATTCAATAAACAATATTTTATAATTCTTTGAAATCTGAAAATATCACGACCGAGAAAATGCAATTGGAGTATCTCATTGCAGACAAAAACACGTTCGTATGAAGAAACAATTATAATTGTACTAATACTTTCACAATCAGAAAATCACATACGCCATTCCATTCATTAGAAATTATTATGAAAAGCTTTAAAAAAAATTTAATTTTGACGAGTAGCAATTTATGTCGATTATTTTCACTAAAATCAAAAATTTATAAAAACTCGAACCAAGTTTCCTAAGTTTAAAAAATAAGAAAAATAATACTGATAAATTTTTAGCCTTAACCATCTAGAAATTATCAGTTGAATAAAAAAATGAAGAAAGAAAAAAGGGTCCGATAGATGATCGTCATCACATTGAACCCAGTAGCATATAAATTCACTGTATTTATAGTTTAAAAAACATTTTAATCTTTTATACAAAATATAACAAAAGTTACAATTACAAATTACACCTGCACAAAATTTCATGTTTTAGAAAACAATAAATAGTCTTTCGACAAAATCGATAGAGTGCGAATATTACGAGAGAATCTTACTGTGTGTTCCTATGTAAGAAACATTAAGAATGTAATTCACTTGGCCGACCCCCAAACCTCGGGACCCGGATCTGTATCGGTCCGTGAATCAAATGGTACCGGGCCGCCCAAGGAACATTCAATTATTTCTAATATATTTATTGTGGGGCATTTTTCTCGAGTTGGCGTGACATGGAAAACACTTTATATTAATTTTTTGGTGCAACTCTATTTTATTCCGAAGGCATAGATAAATACAAATCAATGCAAATTATTAAATTAAAATAAGCTGAAAGGTAAACAATCAACATCCAACCCCCTCAGCGGGCCGCTCTAAAATTATCGATACCAGCTCAGTGTCATCCTTGTCATTTGGCGTGGCTCAAAAGTACGAACTACGCCGTCATTAGACCTCAGGTAGCTTCGAAAGGTGACGTTAATGAACAATGAATGCTTAATGAATCGAGCCAACAATTGAGAAAATAGTGTTGTCCACCATTTGAAACACTTTCAATCACTCCTTTGGAAAGCACCTCCGCTAGCTTCTTTCTTTTCGCTTCATTTGAAAGCAATGTAGAATTTTCAAAGCCCCTACCGCAAATCATTACAATTTTTGATTTCTAATTGTTCCTCTGTTCGAAATACTAATACCGTCATTTACTTCGCCGATGCTCTAAGTCAGTGATCCCCAAACCACGGGACCTACACCGGTCTGGGGATCAAACGGCCACCCAAAGAACATTCATTTATTTCTATTCTATTGACTGTGGTGCATTTCTCTCGAGTGGGTGGGACATGGAAAACACTTTATATATTTCATTTTAAAACACTTAGTATGCATTTTTGGGTGTAATTGTATTTTATTCTGAAGGCGTAGATAAATACAGCTAAATTCAAATTATTAAATCATAACAATCTAAAAAATAAACAATCAACGCCCAACCCCTTTAGCAGTCGCGGTAAAATTATCAGTTCAAGTGTTATCCTCGTCACTTGGCGTGGCTCAAAGTACGAGGTCCGCCGTCATTAGACCTCGGGTAGCTTCGAAAGGTGACGTTAATGAACGACGAGTGATTAATGAATCGAGCAAACAATTGAGAAAATAGTGTTGTCCAACATTTGAAACACTTTCAATCGCGCCATTGGAAAGCACCTCCGTTAACTTCTGTTTTTTTTTTTCTTTTCGTTTTCTTAAAAGCAATGTAGAATTTTCAAGAATTTAGCCACAAGTAATTACAATTTTTATTGATTTAGAGATATTTCTTGCATGGACTGACTACACTAAATTCCCGAACGTAGTACGTAAAAAATATGTTTTGTCAATAGGATTTTATAAAATACTCTCATTGCATACAAATATTATTTTGCTTCTTTATTTTCTCTTGATTTGTATAATCTGTTGGGTTCGAAATTAATTTCGCTTACGAAAACTCAATTTTTTTCCAGAAAAATATATGAGCAAACATATAATTACATTATTTTATTACTGTTTCACAAATATTTTTTAATTACTATTGACACGTAGGAATGTATATACTGTTAAATAAAGCATTTTAGAGGAATAACATTCATGAAAATTTGACGAGGACTCTAGAGCATTTAACCTTGTCGAACACCGAAGTTGGTAAAATAATTTAATTGAATATTCAATTAAAAGTCATAGAAACAAATAAAAAAAATCCCTTTACAAATGGTAAAAAAAAATGCATCATAATCCATTTCTTTTTTAAAGCAATTTCAATGCCATTGCTAAATTAGATAGCTCGAATACAGAAGTAGAAAAAGATAACATATGACATCGTAAATTTTTTTTAGAATGAACACAAATCTGTTTAAATGAATTATACTTTCCGTAAACGTGTTTGCTACGATTTCTCTTCAATAAATGCAACCCTTGCTCATTCCACTCGTTCGCCTAATGAAGTGTTTAAAACTTGTAAATCTCGTGCGTATGCTTCGCTGTACTTCTACATTTAGGTTATTTTAAAATATATCATACGGAAGACAGAAAAGCAAAACGATGATCGGGTTTTTATCTCGCAGAGGAGGAAGCAAGGGTGTCTTTCGATCTTTGATTTGAATATTGAACTGTCTTAAACACTGCGTTCGATTTAAATTTCTCTTAAAACGGTAAAATATGGATTTTTATATAATTATAGAATGTGTTCTAATAATCATTTATTTCATATATCAAATAAATCTGCGGCATAAAGTTGGCGCACAAAATTATATTTAACGCTCTGAATAACTAAAAAAGGCGTCTGTAAGAGTTAATAATGTAAATTAGAGTTAAATTGCCGAACGGGTCGCAGTAAGACCATCCTGCATTCATCAGAATTCCAGGTCGGTGGATATTGAGTTCTGTTCTGAATTCTTCCACAGGCCGGTGAATGTCGTGCCTTGGCGGAACGAACATTACGCTACCCCACCGCATACACCGGGCGGACGGGTCGAGGGTAAAACAATACCGCATGCATTAGAACGCAAGGTCGGTGTATACAGTGTTCTGTTCTGAATTCTTCCACAGCCCGGTGAATGTCGTGCCTTGGTGGAACGAAATTTTCGCCAACCCGCCGCCAAGACAATGTGGAAGGTTTGTGGCTGGACCGTCCCGTGTTCAACAATCCGCAAGGTCCATGGTTTCAAAACTCTTTTCTAATTCCGTCCACTGGCCGGTGAATGTTGTACCTTGGTGGAATGAACTTTTCATCAAACTGAGACCAAGACTGGGTAGACGGATCGGGGTTGGACTTTTCCGTGTGGATCTGAACAGACGGTGGGTGCTTTCAGAACTCTTCTGATTCCATCCACAGCCTGGTGAATGTCATGCCATGGCGGCACGATCTTTTCGTCAACTTGCCGCCAAGACCTGACAAACGGGTTGCGGGTGGACAGTTCCATGTGCATTAGAACGGAAGGTTGGTCACTCCAGAACTCTGATCTGAATCCTTCCACCACCCAGTAAGTGTTGTGCCTTGGCGGAAGGAACATTTAGCCAACCTGCCGCCAAGACTGTATCGATGGATCGCGAGTGTACCGTCCCGCGTACATTAGTACGCAAGGATGGTGTCTCCAGAGTTCTGTATTGAATCCTTCCACAGCCCGGTGAATATTGTGCGTCACGAAAAAAAATTTTCACCAACCCAACGCCATGACCGTGTGGAAGGGTCGTGTTTGGATCGTAACGCGTGCATCAGATTGCAAATTCGGTTGGCCCAGAACTCTTTTCCAAATCCCTCCACAGCACGATGTACGTCTTGCTTTGGCGGAACGAATGCTCAGCTAACCCGCCGCCAAGCCCTGATGGTTGGGTATTGGGTTAACCCTCTCACGAGCTTCAAAATGCAAGGGCGTTTGGTCCAAAACTGTGCTCTGAATCCTTCCACAGTACGGTGACTGTCGTGCTTTGGCGGAATGAATGTTTCGCCAACCCGCCTCCAAGACCAGACGGACGGGTCTTGGTTGGACTGTCCCGCTTGCATCAGAACGCAAAGTTGAATGGTCCAGAACTCTGTCCTGAATTCTTCCACACCTCGGACAGGGATCTGTGTCAATGGGCCGAAAGTTCCGCTAACACTTGAAGGAGGTGGTGGCGTGTAATCAGAACGCTCTTCTGATTACACGCCACATCTCATAGGAGAATCATGCCACACTTAGAAAGAGAGAAGCGTGCTTTAGTCGATGCATCGGGGCACATTTCACTTTCACATTCAGAGAGACCACCACCTCATCAGGAGAGACTCCCTCTCCCTATAGAACCGGGGTGGGTATTACGCCGATCGCGATCGACCGGTGGACCGCGAAGACAATTTGGAGTGACCGCTTGAAGATCAGCCGTTAGTAGTAATTGCATTTGGAAATATTCGATTCGCTGACAGTGCGCAGACTAAGTCTTCTACTAACTATAATTACACTGATATATACTGGGTGGACCACAACACCTTGAAAAAATTAGAAGTAGCCCGTACCCTGGAAAAGTCTGCCCACCCCTGCTATAGAAGGTAAAGAACGTTCGTTACATTTTGGAGACTACTTCCGTGTTTCGATATCTGCGGCGTGAGGCATGCCTCGGACTATCTCTCGAAAATGAATGTCGTGCAGACTATTGGGAAAAACTTTCACGGAGCACGAGAACAAAATTTCATTTTTCGAGAAAAAATGGGAACTCTTCGACAGATCGAATTCTATCGAATTTTGGTTCCCACACCCCAAAACAGGTCCTAGAACTACATTTTGGAGATGTTTTTTTAGAAGCTGGACGTTGTGGAATACGGAAAAGGAACAAATTTAATTCGCTAATATATCTCAAAAACTAACAAGAGTATCTACTTATTTAAATATTTTTAAAGGTCTCATCAAGTAAAAGAGTAACATATATCTTTCTATACCTCGGCCTCAAAGGGGCCCCTTCCAGAAGGAAGGTCTCCTTTCAGAACGGGGGCCTGAATTTGCATGAATTCCCACATTAAAAATACTCCGATATATAGACCTGGTCTAGTTTCGTATACAATTCAATTTCCTAAGCTCGAATCTGGTAGGTGTTCCCTCCAGAAAATGGGGCCCAAATTTCCAAAATGGGGCCATTAACTCCAGAACTTAAGCGAATTTCCACAAACAAAATACATCTTCCAAAAGAGAACAACTGGTTGCGTCTGAAGATGTAATTTCGTGGCTCTGGAGTAAAAGGGTTTCTCTCCAGATTCCAGGGACCAAAATTTTAAAAGGGGGCCTTTAACTCCAAATTTTACAGGAACTTCCACTAACAAGGAATACAGTTTTAAAGAACTCATTGAGTCTCTCATCCAGTATAGTGGTTAGCGACGCTGAATGCTGTGCCGTAGAGCCTGGGTTCGAATCCCAGAGAGGGCATGGATGTTTGTAAATATATGGTGCCTTTGCGGCTTCGGGGTACTCTAAATAGCCGTCGAGGCACAAGTCCTCTCGTGAGGTTGGTGGAAGGGAAAGAGAGATGGGAGGCCCCTGACCACTCCTACGGTATTCTCCCTCAAAATTGGGGGTGGAACAGAGCCAAATCGTACTGTTACCTGCACGGTGCTCAAAGCTACGGCTAACGACAGGCGTACAATATAGCCCGATGCCATGATGAATTTCGTGGGCTCGATCCGACTACGTCAGACAGGTGGCATTAGCAACAACAACAACAGATCTCATTGAGTAGAAGAGGGTCATACTTTTTCAGGCTCTGACCTTAAAGGGGCCTTCTCCAGGATGTTAATCCCGAATCAGAATGGGGGCCTATAACTCCGAACGTTCACGAATTTCCACAAACACCATTCGAAAGAACTTATCGAATTGCGTGTTCAATAGTATTTTCGAAACTGGTCTCAAAGGCGTGCCCTCCAGACTTCGGGGCGAAAATAAAAAAGGAGGGCCGTAATTCAAGAACTTACACTAACAAAGACCACCTAGAAATATAACTCTCGAGTTACGTCGCAGTTTTTACAGACCGAACGAGGAGAAAAAAATTATGCAGCGCTGAAAAACACAACAATCATTTATATATGGAAGCTATTTAATTTAATAATCCTTGGGAGGAGTGGGGGTAAGTCATTCTTTCTCTGATTTCGCGCGTTTTACTTTAGCAGTGACGTCATGTCTGATGCACAAACACATTTAATACAGCTACATGATTGGATTTCGAGAAATTTTTGAATAGAAACGTCTCAAAAATTGATTTTTTCACTCGGAAATTAATTGCCAAAATAGAGAATACTGTCTTGCAAAGAAGTATTATTTTGTTTCTTTCACAAAGTTTCATTTGGAATTCCGTTCGTTCGAAAATTAACTTCGCTGTCCAAACCACAATTTTTCTTAATTAAGTAAAAAAAAAAGAAAAACATATCCAGAAATATATTCCTATTTTTTTTATAGAAAACTAATTATAAAAGAAATTACACACATACACACGTACAAAACCAGACAGTTTTATTCATATATGAAAATAGTTTTCTTGGTAATAGTTTTAAATGGGTTGTACATGTCGAAAAAAATTCATTTATGTAGCTATTTTTTCAAAACTATTGAACCAATAGATCACCTGTTTCTCCCACGTGCGAAGTTAGTTAACAATAAATCTCAACAGAGTTATACATAACAATTTTCGTTACATTTATGTGCGGGTTATATATGGGTTTGGGTTTATATTTCGTGGGTTTAAAATGTACGAAACTATTTCTACCCACCTTACTTTTCTCTGGCCATTTTTCTTCATTTAAATAACACATTTAATCTTTGAATTGAAAACTGTCGTCAATAATAATTCAGTTAATACGAATCCGAACTGGTGAAGAAACATTTTCCAATTCAATTCTATTTTTTAAAGAGAAATTTAGTTCACCGATCATTTCTTAGATCTAATGCATTCCAAATTTAATAAACATTTAAAATTTCGTTAGAAATATAAACTTAATAAAAGGTTTAGAATATTTAAAAAATGTTAGTGTATTCTACATAATTAGCAATACGAATATTCCAGGTATCTCGTGGTTCTACGTCAATTTTATAGAACAATTTTATAAAAAGATGATGATTGTTTGAGTACTAAAAGCATTAGTTCTTGTGTATCGTTTCGAAAGATTGTTTTATTTATTATTAGCCGTTATATTGTCTTTGATAAAAATTTAAAACCTTTAAGGTACTTCCTGTTAGTTTATTTTGTAATATTTCTTCCTCAACCTTTTTTCTTCTTCAATTAGTGACAAAGAAAAAAATCAACTGTAATAGAGAATATATATGCTTCCATATATTCAAGAACAAAATAAGTTATAAATAATAAGAGTTTAATTATATGTTGCAAATGATAAAAATCATACCAAACTCGTTGAGGAATGTGTTTCTGTGTTCTGAAAATCCATTTGGAAACAGAACTATACAAATACAACTGAATTCTTAAATTTAAATTTAGGAGTTTTCATACAGTGAATTTCCTGCAAATAATTAAATTATTAATAAAATTAAAACTGATAATGACTTATAAAACAGAATGTATGCTATAATTTAGCATTATTTTTTAAAAATTTTAGTACCTATGAAAACTCAAATTTAAAACTAAAATTAATTTAAAGTAATTTCAATTAATTTAATCGAATTTGTTATCAGATCTGAAATTGGATGGCATGTTTCCCAATGATATTCTATTAAAGGATTATCTGCAAGCATTCGAAGAAAAATTAATGATTTCTGTCAATTCATCAGTAAATATACAGTATATATTAATTACAATTACAGTAAAATTATAATTTATCTCAGTAAATTTATAAATATCAGCAAACTAACAATTATATATTTAGAATTCCAGAAGAGCTTACCTCACTTTATTCCACGTAATCAAAACAAACAAATATGCTGCCGGATACTTTACATGAATAAACACGTGACAAATAAAAATTAATCCAATGCGGACTTGTGGCTGACGTGTGATAATCACTCAAGACCCGCCGTGCAGAGGCAGAAGATGCACGTTAAGCACATTAAATTTACTTTTTTGTTTTAGAAACTTAGGAGATAGAGTTTCAAGCTCAGGTGTCGTCTTCGTCACTTGACCTTGGTTCTAAATTTAGAATAGTGCGACGTTAGCATTCAACACTGAATTTTCAATGCAATGTTCAGTGAGTGAATATTAACGTCGCACTCTTCAGGTATTCGAGGGCTTTTGGCGACGGACCTCGTAGCTTTAAACCACGGTCAAGTAACGAGGACGATACTTGAGCTGGCACCCCTTTTCTTCCTCCAATTCAGTGTTGAAGGAACGTTGTTGAATATTAACTGAGAATATTATCGAGATTGTCAAAAGAAATGTCGAACCACGAGGTTATGGTACATCAATTACCACTATTAATAACTGATATGTTTTGAATTCTTATCACTTGAATGGAACTGATAGAATCCTGTTCGAAACAGACCGTAACCACCCATTGAAATCACGCTTATATATATAAACTAGCTGTTACCCGCCCGCTTCGCTGGGTATTTCATGATGTTTTATAAATTTTTACTGCTTATATATATGTATAAATTATTGATATCTAAGTCCTAGCATTAAGAATTCGATTGAATTGAAAAATATACTTATACCTGTAACTGTCACCTGTTGATAAAAAAAAGGGCAGAACTCATCTAATTTGTATTTTCTAAAAATCTCTAAAATTGAAGCATAGAATGATGTTTGCTCTTTCGTAACTCAAAAACCAAGTGGATTCCCGCAAAACCAATTTTCGGTGGATCTCTACTCCGTAAATTGAACATGCAAGCCAAATTTCAAGTCTAAATCTAACAGAAAAAAGCAAAAGTTTTACTATCAATATCCCCGTAATCCCGTTGAGAGCCGTTTTCCAAAATTACCGCTCTTAGCGGATTTCAATTCAACAAAAGAAAAATGCAAACCAAATTTCATTATTATAGTCCTTGTAGCTCGAAAAAAGTAATTTTTTTGTCAATACGTCCCAGTAACCCCTGCAACCCCCCAGAACTTGATTTGCTTAAAATTTATTCTTAGTGGATCCCTATTCAACAAAAGAAACATGCTTAACAAATTTCAAGTATATGGGTCTAACAATTAAAAACAGGAATTTTTTTCTGTAACTCCTCTTGACCCCTCGCAAACATCTTTGGGGTCAATTTTCATTTTACTCTTTGTTAGAGGAACTCTATTCCATGAAAGGAACATGCCTACCAATTTTCAAGCAGGATGATCAAGTAGTTTAAAAATGGAAATATTTATCGATTACGCCTCTTAATCTCCCGAAATTAAACTTGGTAGTTGATATTCGCGAAACCCATTTTGTAGCGGTTCTCTACTTTACGAAAGGAATCTGCTTATCAAATTTCAAGACTGTACGTCTAACAGTTTAAAAATGGGGATAATTGTCTATAACGCCACTTGAGCCCCCGCAACGCCACTTCTGGGTCTGTTTTCACAAAACCCATTTTGTAGGGGAATTGCACTCTATGAAAGGAATCTGCTTAGCAAAATTTGAAGACTGTGCGTCCAATTAATTAAAAATGCAAAAAAATTATCAATAACGCCCCTTGAACCCCGCAACACCACCTAGGGGTCGATTTTCACAAAACACATTTTGCAGTGTATTTCTATCCTATGAGAGGAATCTGCTAACCAAATTTCAAGACTGTGAGTCTAATAGTTTAAAAAAAGAAATAATTATTTATATCTGCCCTTAACCCCCGCAACACCCCTTGGGGGTCAATTTTCTCCAAACCCGTTTTGTAGCGGATATTTACTCCATGAAAGAAACATTCCTACCAATTTTCAAGCAGGTAGGTCAAATAGTTTAAAAACGAAAATATTTATCTCTTACGCCACTTATTCCCCTGCAACGCCACTTAGAGGTCTGTTTTCACAAAACCTTCTTATAGCTGATCTCTACTCTATGAAAGAAATCTCTTTATCAAATATAAAGACTGTGCGTCTAATAGTTTAAAAATGGAAATAATTATCTATAACGCCCCTTAAGTCCCCTCAACGCCACTTGGGGGCAATTTTCACGAAACCCATTTTTAGCGTATCTCTACCCTATGAGAGGAATCTGCTTACTAAGTTTCAAGACTGTACGTCTAATAACTTAAAAATAGGAATTTATAACGCCCCTTAAACCCCCGCCCCCGCAACACCCCTTGGGGGTCAATTTTCCCAAAACCCATTTTGTAGCGGATATTTACTCCAGGAAAGAAACTTACCTACCAATTTTCAAGCAGGTAGGTGAAGTAGTTTAAAAACGGATATATTTATCTATTACGCCCCTTAATCCCCCGCAACGCCACTTAGAAGTCTGTTTTCACAAAACCCGTTTTGTAACTGATCATTATTCTACGAAAGGAATCTATATATCAAATTTAAAGACAGTGCGTCAAATAGTTTAAAAATGGAAATAATTATCTATAACGCCCCCTAAGCCCCTGCAACGCCACTTGGGGGTCGATTTTCAGCAAACTCATTTTGTAGCGGATCTCTACTCTCTGAAAGGAATCCGCTTACCCAATTTCAAGATTGTACATCAAGTAGTTTAAACATGGAAACAATTATTATTAAAGCCCTTAACCCCCCGTAACGCCCCTTGCGTTTCGAATTTCGGAAAATCCTTTCTTAGCTGATGTCTACTCTATCAAAGGAACATGTCTACCAAATTTCAAGTCTGTAGGTTGAATAGTTCCAGAGATTTCGTGATTAGTCAGTCAGTCAGTCAGTCAGTCAGTCAGTCAGTGAGTGAGTCGCTTTTCTCCTTTATATATATAGATTAAAAAAACTGTTTTTTTTTGAGGAAAATAATATTTATTGAAATGGACTGAATTTTAAATTCGTCATTTAAAGTTTAATAAAAACACGTATGCTGTGCATACAGATTAAATTCTAATTATATTTAAATTCGGAACAGAAATAGAACAAAAGGAATGAATCGGTTTTTACAATAAGCAATTTTAATAAGCAATATTTAGATTAGGCATTAACAATTAAAAAAAAAGAAAACATACCTCACTTTATTCGATGTAATCATAGCAAACAAATCTGTTGCCAGATACTTTACGTGAATGCATGTTAACCACGCTAAAATAATCCCATTGGTGTGGTGTGCAAGCTAGGAGAGGGGGTGCCAGCTCAGGTGTCGTGTTCGTCACTTGGCCATGGTTCAAAATTACGAATTGTGCGACGTTAATATTCAACACTGATTTTATATCTTCTTCGAAACTAAACCTTCTAAAAATTTTTGAAGCGTCAGCAGTATGAACTCTATTCGGTATAAATAAAATAGCTTACGTATAAACTATCAAACTGAGATACAAGATGATGACCGGAAAGAAAAGGGTTCTTATAAAAATGGAATAAAAAATTTTACTATATCGCCTATATCTTAGAGAATTGTCTTCCTTTTCTTATGCTTTATATTTGAGATGAACAAATGAATGCCAAATGTTTCAGAAAAAATCAAGATTGCAAAAATGCTTACAGCAAGATCTTTGTTTAAAAAAAATAAGAGCGTTATATTTATGTATATTAATAAGCAGGCAATGTATAACTTAAGCACAGACTTATCGAGTCCAAATGCAAAATCTAAATAAAATCATTTTTATGTAAATTTATAATTTGATATGCGCTGTGTACTTACACACATAAAAATGAATACTTCGCGAGAAGAATAACGGTATCATATGTCACATATTATTTTTAGGTATAATTATACTATAAGAAAATCAAGAGTCTCAACATTTCAAGAGTATATAACTGTAATCTTTTGAAAAACAAAACTAAACGCTCTCTACTTTGTTAAAAATTTCATTTATTTCTGGAAAAATATTACCATAGAAAATTGATGGCTTATTTAACCGTAGAATATTATGTTGGTGACTTATATTCAGTTCAGACACTTCACACCGAAATATTACTATTAAGAAAAAGGTTTCCCATATTTCTCGTATTAAAATTCAACCTCAGTTCATTTTAAACATTGGGCATTTGAAACTACAGTAGAAAAACAGCACAAATATATTTTTCATCCATATGCATGGAACGAAAGCCAATTATTCTAAAAAGATGATCTTTTTAAAAAATCCACGCAGATTTTTTTCAGCAATCGCGTGTCGAAATTCCGATAAAAATTAAATACTCTTTTTTAATAATTCCGCAAGCAATATCTGTATTATTTCTAATCAAGTCCATTTTTCTTTTTCGGAGAAAAAGAAACTGATCGGGGATTTTTATATTTTTATTCCTTTACAAAAAAAATGTTTTAGATTTCTCTTCAAAATAGCTTATATAAAAGAAAGAAAATGAGTTTCGCATAATGTTTTCTCATTTAAATTTTACAGTTGCCAGTGATTAAACCGTTAAATACGAACGTAAAAGAAATATAATTAAAGACAGCCGAATTGAAAACACAAAAAAAATTGGCAGTTATAGAGACTGCCGATAGAAGTGAACACTTAGAACATTTAGTATTAAAATTTGAAATTGCATAATGTTTGAATTAAAATTATCAACATCAATCTGGTTTTCACATCTATTGACACTCCGAGCAACAACTAAATGCATGTTTATATGTTTTTTTATTATTCAAATATATTGCGGGCTGTACAAGATCATGACAAAATATAAATTCAATTGAAATAACAATTAATATACAATCATATTATTTATGGATAGTATTTGTATTTACTTAAATTTCAATGTACTTAATTTTTAACATTATTTTAATTGTTTGCATCATTGTCATGATTAATTTCAACAATACTTAGACTTTTTGTACTTTCAATTATTTCGTTTTGTTCTAAAAAAGATACAACAGGCATATGGTAACTAAAGTATGAAAGGAAAATATTTGATTTTGATTGAAATTTATCTAAGTATCGCGTAAAAACAGCATCGATTGTCGTTTTATATTTTGTAGTACTGAGTTTTCGATCATTGGGCATATTTAAATTAAGTGTTTCATTAAAAAATTCAATTAGTGGTAGATTTTTATCATCTGCAAAGTTAATATTGGTCTCCACTTAAAATCATCGGTACATTATCATATTTTCCGGCAAATCGTTTTTCGAGTATTTCAGAACCTTCTTTTGAAAAATCATCAAATTTTCGAATAAAAATTGTTGTATCTGTCTCATAGATTTTCCAGGCGAAATATAAAAGACAACCATTAATATGTATTGCCCATTCTCGGAATCGCAACGAGCAATGCACAGTATATACACATTTATCTTTTCTCTAAATCCATTCAATTTCACTTATAAGATATACACAGCACTATACGTCAGCTGTATGGCTACAGATATACTGCTAAAAGTATGTCGGTAACGCGAACGCACGAGATTTCATTCATCCAAAAAGTGTGCAAGGCGAACAGCACACTGCGCTTGCGCCAGTCAGAGCATGTCGGTGACGCGAACTCATAAGATTTTCCCATACCAAAAAGTGCTCAACTCCGCTAAAGAAGTTTTCACTTCAAAAAATTCTAGAATTTAAAAAAAGTAACGTTCTGGTTTATAGGTAACGTCTCCCGTGTGTGTGTGCTTTAAAATATTTCAGAAAATACCAGAAGAGCAAAATAATGACGACGGTATAACTCTATCTGATTTCTTTTTCATCCGATGTCGGTATTAGAAGCTCTTACATCGCTGGTTATTTTCCTTTTGTTTTTTTTTATAAACAAATGTATAATAAACTCTTAGTTTTTTTTTCCTTCTACTTCCTCCCCCTTTGATTCGAAAATAAAATATGAAACTCGTATCTTTAAAAATAAGTTATTTACAGCTAGATTTAAAACATTCTTGAGTTGTATTCACAGAGCACTTCTATCAGAATCTCGGAGTCATAAAATGGGCAAAATATTCTGAAGACGGCGCTGGCTAAAATAATTACTTCGAATGAATACTTTATTTTGTTAATTGAATCACTTAAAAAATAAAAGCCTGTTTTGCGCAGCGGAGTTTATCTCAATCGATAATTTGTTTGTAAGAAAAAAAACTTCAAAATAGAATTTTTATTATTATATGCATTTTGTAAAGTAAGTCTCTTCTAAGTCTAGTCTTTGACTTTTCTTAATTATTGCTCTTAATTCATATATTTATTTGTTCCTTCGTTGTTAATGAATAGAAAATCATTATTTTTAGTTAAATTTCTTTCAAGTAGTTTTGCAGGTCGATATATATAAATATTCATTTCTTTCATTGATATATAAATAATGTACCGTTTATAGATTTTCTCTAAAATTAGCCGAGATTAATGACAAGTAATTTTGGTTTTGTTTTTATTTTTAGGTAATGAACTTGATGCTAAAAAAGCAATGCAGCTCTTTCTAATTTGCCTGAAGGAATAAATAAAATATGCACTGCTTTAATGCAATTCAAAAGCAGCGTAAAAAGATTCCATCGAAAAGAAATATCACAAAATACACATTGATTAAATTGAAAGAAATATTTTTAAAAAAAATTGTTAACACCATTTTAGGTAATCGCATAAAAATAAGAGGAAAAAAATATTCAATACTTTTAAGAAAATCAGATTGCCAAGACCAAACGATAATTTAATCTCGTCTCAAAAACTCTTTAAAAACCATGCAATGCGAATACAACGACAAAAATCCGAATAAGTTGAATAAGATTGAAGAATAAAGTGAAAAAAATATATTAAGTACAAATTAAAAAATGATTATTACAAGAAAAAATAAACTTCAGAGAAAATAAAGCATGTTTGCTTCTTTTTACCACAGTTGATTCACTAAATTCCATCGAAAACAAATTAATACTAATATTAGCTAAAGCAAATCGATGAAGTTTTTAATCTTTGAAAACGGTCGAGAATTACAAATTTCAAAAACGTCTGCTCTTTAATTTCTTTTAAATAAATGTTTTTAATCTATTTGTAATCTAAAAATCTAGATTATTAGTCGTAAAAATGCAAATATTGAGCAGAATAAATTGAGATATAAAGACGTTTTCGACGTCATTTTATATTTTTTTTTATTTCACGTAATTAAACCATAACGAATATCTTATCCTATTTTAAGTATTCGCAACTCAAATTCAAAGCATTATTTTCAATGCATATTCTGAAGTACAGTAATGCATATATAATTTATTCATGTTTTCACGTTCAGTGCAGTGATAAACGCAATTTTTTCCCTTTAAATAAGCTCGAAGGAAAAAAAATTGGGCGGACCAATATCATTTATTATAAAACGTAAAACATATTTTAAAAATACAAATTTTGAAAATTATATAATATTACTGCAATGAATATAGCCGTGGTCCTGTATTCTAGTAAAAACACATGCATATTTGAGGCAAATATATTTAAGCAAGCTCTACCTTTTTACAAGTGAAACGTTTATTAATTAATTAATAGATGCATTATTCACAGTTTAATTATGGACTATACTATGAATATAATTTTCCTCTCCAGATGTGGCATAGAGTAACCAGTAAATATTATTTCGGCCACACACATAACTCCTGCATCTAGCTGTTTTTCTTATAACAGCATTGTGTATTTCTTTCATAATCACTAATAAATACTTTTTGTTTCAAACACATCGTGTTTTCTTTTGATTTCTTAATTCCAAGGTACATTTTCCTGTGCAGTTTTAGATTTCCACAATAAGGAAATTTCAAAGCGCGTATTGGAATATTTCTCAAGGAAAAGTAAAGCATTTTTAAATCAGAAATTATGTTAGAAATTCATTTGTTTGATTGAATTATTGACTCATGAAACAATAGCTCATATAGAAACCAAAATAACTTACTTCTTAAAGTTCAATTTTGGAGACCTGAGGAATTAATTATTTTTAATACATTGAATTTGTAAAAAAAATCCATAAAACTCGTACAAACTCGAAAGATATACACCACAATAAATAAAATAGAAATAGTTTATGTACCTTGCTTGGAACATTACAATTTTGTCCATGAACTGGTTGCGGACCGGGGGTTGGGAACTACTGCCTTACAGTACTTATTTTCCCTTGTTAGTGAAAGTTTCTCAAGCCAGTTTTATACATATTACAAGATCCATAACAAAAACGACTGATTTAAAAGTGCAACCTTTATTTATATACTATGTATGTGAATTTACATATCCAACCCCCTGTGGATTAATGCTCTAATACCCGCAAAAAAAGAAAATACGCGTGTCTTCACGTGAGCAGTGTGGAAGTATGGAGTGGACATGACGTCCTTGTCATCGGACCATGATTGGAAAACTCTCTTACACAAACATCTTAAAACAAGAACAAATATTTTGATTAAGATTTCTAAAGGTAGTCACATAATAGATGCTTTTTCAAGGAATAGCAACAATGTAATGTTTGTTTTTATAGTGCAGAGTACATTTAAAATATAAAGAAAATCAAATACACAGAATTTAAGTTGACTCATGACGTTCAGAACCGTGATTTTGCAAAAGCGTATAAATGATTTTTTTTTGTTTTGTATCAATTGAATTAGAATATGCATATAAATTTATTAAAAAATTATTTAAAAAAACTGTTTCAATGATTTTGTTTGTTTGTTTTGGGGCGAAAAATGGAGAATGAATGACATATTTTCAAAACATTCTTCTTCTATAAGAATATTTTAACTATATATAGCTACTACAACTATACATATAGCTATACAGAACCTGGACTAGGATTTTGAAACATTTAGATTATTTTCAGAGTTATGATAAAATTGAAACAATTGGTTTTTTTTGTTTGTTAAAATTAACTATTTATAAGAGTAAAATATTATTTTACGTAGAAGCACTTTTCAAAAAAGAAGAGTATTTTGGAAAATATGTAATTTTTTGTTCATATTTTTTGACAAAACATTGGATTTAAATTATATTTTTACAATAATTATGTATCCAAATGATTTTAAATGCATATTTTAAATCAAATGACACTAAATATCAAAAATTATTTATCAATACGCTTTTTCAAAAACATGGTTCCAATCTCAGTCATTCTCCTTATGAGAATTCGAAAAATGTTTATACTTTGGACTGTGTTTTAAAATGCTTGATTGTCGGGAAGTATATTTCCATCAGTAGAGTTTGTAATTAATACATATACAAATATACAATTACTAGCCGTTACCTACCCGCTTCGCTGGGTATTTCATGATGTTGTATGAACATATATAATATTGTAAACTATGTCCTAGCATTAAGTTTCCGATTGTTTTTAAAAACATTCTGATAACTCTCACCTCTTGATTTAAAAAGGACAGAACTTCTGCATACTATGAATCATTTCTAAAACTGAAGTAGAATTATCTTTTACGCTCCTGTAACCTCCTCGCTCAAAGTGGATTTCCACAAAAACCATTTTTAGTGGATCTCTACTCAGCAAAATAAACATACTTGATAAATTTCAAGTCTAATTCTAATAGTTCAAAAACGGAAAATTTTTACTCTATAACCCCGAAATCTGGATCGATTTCCGTAAGATCCGTTCTTAGCAGATATCAATTCAACAAAAGAAACATGCACGCCCAATTTTATTATTGTACGTCTTGTAGTTCGAAAAAGGGAATTTTTTTATCAATACGTCCAGTAACCCCTGCTCTTCCCCTATAAGTCGATTTCCATAAAATCCATTCTTAGCGAATTTCTATTCAACAAATGAAAAATTTTAACCAAATTTCAAGTATGTGAATCTAACAGATAAAAAAAATTATTATTTTTATCTACAACGCCTTGCAACCCCTTGGGGTCGATTTTCGAAGAAAAAAAACACCATTCTTAGACGAAATCTACTCCAGGAAAGGAGCACTCCGACCAATTTCAAGGCTGTAGGTCTATTGGTAACAAACGGGAATATTTTCTATAACTCCTCTTAAGCTCTCACAACGCCCCTGAGAAGCCAATTTTTCCAGATTCCCTTTGTAACAGATCTCTACTCCATGAAAGACACTTGCCTACCAAATTTCAAGTCTGAAGGTCTAATACTTCCGAAGATAGAGTGATGCGTGAATGAGTGATTGAGTGAGTCGCTTTTATCCTTAGTACAGGGTGTCCATAATATAGTTGGGCAAAAAGAAGGATTTTTTGCATGTAATTTACAGGAATAAGATTATTGTTGTGAGGTAGAGAAATAATCCATCATCACAAATGACTGGGTGTGGCTTTCTTTCTTTTATATATAAATGTCCTATCAGCAAATCAGTTCTAGCCCCAAATTTGTCAAATGTTTTCGTCGATCAAATTAATTGTAGCGTGGATTCTTGATTATAGTTCAGGAATGGATGTAGGAAATGGACAAATGTACTCTTGATCCTTCGCAAAACCAAATGCACCGAAATCCAGATGTGAAAGATCTGGAAATCATGACGGCCACTAAATAAGACCTCCACGACCAATCTAAACTGGTTCCTCGTCATTGAAGTAAAATGTAGCATCGTTGTGGTAGTGATAAGGCGCGCCATCCAGTTGAAAACGGCAAACTACTGGCATTTTTCTTTGAAGATTGGCAAAAAGAAAATCTGTAGCATGTCCATTTAAATAACTCCCGTAGGGCGAATTCTTTTTGAAGATAAGCATTCAAAGCATTCACTGCACAAAACACGTTTACTATGGAACTATCCCTTTCATGTTCTAGGACGGCATGAGGATATCCCAATTCCCAAATTCTTATATCATAACACCTAAAGCCTTTTATGAATAAACTTGGATATATTACTGCTAATCTGACTTAAACGTGCTCATTGCCTTTAATGTTTCGAAAATTCTTACGAAATTGCCCAACTGACTTGTCTAGACACCCTGTATATATAGATTTAGAAACCACACCATCACAATTGCGTATACAATGTACACAATGTAAATACTTGTCTTTGTAAATAGCAGTTTTTATAATTGGGAACAAAAAGTGTCATCGGTTGACACTTCACCGGACGCACCGTAACCAGAGACTCGAAGTGAGCCAAAGAGTGTTCAAAGTTTTATTCGAATAAGATGTTATATTATAATAAAAATGTTTCATCGAAGTTATAATACTTTCGAAGAAAATTCGAAATATTACCTTAGAAGAAAAAGAAACAGAAAGGGGACTAGAGGGCAAAATGATACCGAAATCTACTCGAATACATCTGAAACACGAAAAAAAAACCCAATTGAACCTATAACAAAATAATAATTCTTCGAACAAAAGGGAAAAAACACCTAAATTTGGACAAATACAGAAAAAAGAAAAAAAAAACCACGAAGAAAAACAATGCGATGTAGGACAATATATAAAAATCTGATGTAATTTATAACAACTTGTTTTTAATTCTTTTAAATCTTCTCGAAAAAAATAATAAATTCGAACGGAAGGAATAAAAAAAAATAAGCTTGAATACGCTCAAGACATGGAAGGAAAACATCGATATAATAAAATCAATTGTCTCGTCAAAATCGTTCAAGCAAATTCAATAAAAAAATTTTAAAAAATTCTGAATTAATTCTTCGAAAAAAATTATTTAATCAATAATTTAAGCAAAAGGAGGAAAATGGTCGATATTTGCTTAAATACCATAAAAATGTTTTAAAAAAATTAAAACAGCGAAACGGCAAAAATGTCCAAAGATCTATCCAACTGGATCTGTTGCTCAGATTCTCACTCTGCCGATTCGGTGTTCCAGTGGTATTGGAATGATTACAGTACCCCCCCCCCGACTTACGACAGCGACTGGTTAAGCGAAAGGCATCGACGACACTTGCGCGTCCGTCCTCATCACGGGAACGTAGTGACACGCACTCTTCCGCCTTCTGTGAGGTAGATGCGGCACAGCGCGGCAGACATCTCACCACAAGGTTTGTCTAGCGGAGCGGATTTCTTCGTGACCAGCGAGGCTCCTTTAGTAACTAATAACGAGTGAATTAATTCATCGATACGAGGAAGCGCAGAAGTGGAGCGGAGAAAATCCGGGACGACTTGAAGTGTATCTCGTCCCGTACGCTCAGTCTTCGTGAGTCGGATTATGTACCACAATTTAGTGTGGAAGTTCAGAGGCGGTTGCATCCTCTCAGACCCAAAGGTGGTT
>BMAO01008171.1:0-77400 GCA_019973975.1 Trichonephila clavata
TTTTTTGGCACTTGCTTATATGCAAATAATGATTTAAGTATTCTTTGCAACATAGGAATAATTTTTAGTTTTATTTTCATATTGAACTTTAATAATTAAAAAGATTAAAATGGCTTGCATGTTTTGAAAAAGGCAAGCCTACAAAGTAAATTTTTGTTTTCAAGAGACTAATTTCTAGTAAATTTTAAAGAACTTTTTTAGCTTATTGGTGAATGTATGGAAAATCTTAAAGTTCCATAAGAAATTATTTAAAAGTCAACTATTTCAATACATTTATTTTATGATTCCTTTCACCCTCATTTTCGAATATTGAAAGAATCAAAATTTACAAAATAACAGATTGAGCAAAATTAGAGTAGTAAAATGAACTTAATCTAGTTCAAAATTGTTTTTTATTTTTCAGTTTGGACATAGCATGTAAAAATTTAATCTACTTTAATACTAATATTTAATGGATATTTTGTATATTAATAATTGGTCTACATTGTTTAAATTGGATTCATCTTATAACATAGTGCAGAAGCTATACTCTTATGACCATTTAAAAAATCTTATTAAATTGATATTTAAAAAAAAGAGGGAGAGAAGCTGAGTCAAAGTAAGTTTTAAATTCGCAACATATTGACCTTTATTTTGACTATAGTGTTTTGTTTACTTGGATGAAAATAAATGAAGTATATATATCAGATTCTTTATATTTAACCCAATACAAATATATTTTATACTTTTACTCATTAAAGAAAGGTAGAGAAAAATTATATTCTTACCGTAAAATCTGGCATATCATGCATACCATCGTATAACACGCACTTAAAAGTAGCAATTTTTAATTTCTATGTTTATTTGCTGTATAATGTGCACCCCCTTTTTCATGAAGAAACCTGAGATGTATGTGAGCCATGCTCTTAAAGTTTGAAAGTCATTTATTCTAAGCTTTAGTAAAAAATAGTATACATCTAGAAGTGCAACCTTTTAAGTTCATAAGGAACGCCATTTCTTTTAAATGAACACATTTCAATCTATGTAGAAATCTATTTTTTCCCTATGCTCACGTTTTTTTAAAGCTCTCATTTTTATACCTGGCATATAATGTGCACACATAAATTCAATCTTATTTTTTGTGTTAAAAATGTGCATTGTACACCAGATTTTACGATACATATTACCACAACAATGCCAATGTTCAAGATAACGCACCAAGTTGGTGACCCCAATTTTGTATATGTCGTATGAGCCAAATTGACAACCATGTGTTATTACATATAATTTCTCAAATATGGTTGCAATAATATGCAAGTACCAAAAATTAATACAGCTTGGATACAAAAACTCATGTTTTTCCACTTGTATACAACATACCTGCAAACAAAAGAAATCTTGGTACTCATGTATTATCGCAACCAACTGGCGACAATATATGAAATGAAACACCTGTTTGCCAATTCAGCACATACAATACACAAGAAATTGGAGGGTACTTTCATATCGCCAACTCTAAATAATTTGCTGTTGGCCACCCCGATTTCCTATGTGTGGTACATGCTGAATTGGCAACCAAGGTCTTCATTTCATATAATGTCACCAATAGGTTGCAATAAGACGCAAGTATCAATCGGAGTTACCAACTAGGCGAGTTATTATCACAACAAATGCCTAATCTAATAATACCTGTGCTGAAATCTGTTCAGTCAGACACATATGAACCATAAATTTAAAATATAGTTTATAAAAACACGCTTTTATCCAACTAAAATCTCAATATAAGAATAAAATGATTAATTTTCTCGTTAATGTCATTGTGGTAAAAGCGTGGGGGCCTTTGTACTACGTTTTTACACTAACTCTGCATTTTGGAATAGAACTAGTAAGAAATTATAACAATATTGATCACCCCACACTTTTATACGCAGTTATTATTTTTCCAGTTTCAATTTATTTTTTTCTGCTTCTTTTCTTGGCATTTCTAAATACCTTGTGTTCTATTTCCTTAAATCCAGGCACTCATATTTTTCTAATTTGTTTTCTATAAAAAATTACTTACATTTTTGCTTCTTAATGTAATTCCTTTTTTGCCAGGAATAAGCCATTCTTTTAAATTATTTTCATTTTGAGTTCTTAGTGCGAGACTGTCATCGTTGATTGAAAACTATCGGATGGCAAAATTTTATTTGCAGCGATTTCAAAACCACTTCTAAAAGATATTTAATGTGTAGTGTACTGATGACAAATTAGTTCCTGTATATCTAATATATAAAATTCTCCTGTCACAGTGTTTGTAACCAAACTCCTCCGAAATGGTGTGGCCTATTCTAATGAAATTTTATGCGTATATTCAGTAGGTCTGAGAATAGGACGTAAACTATTTTTCATTCAGATATTGTAATTAGTTAAAAAGATATGAATTAAAAAAAACGCATAATTGTCTTAACCCTGCGCGTTATTTTTCCCGCCTAGCGTCGTGAATGAACAGAGGGTGAAATTTTTCGATATTCTCGACGTTATTTAAACAGCCATCCGATTTTTGTTTTTTAAATCAAAAAATAATTACAGAATCGGAAAGATCATTTCTTTCGCCACGATACAGTATAATGTTTTTGCAAAATAATAATATTTTCTATTTTTTAAGATTTTTTTAAAATCGAGTTAAGACCGATGCGTTTTTATGACAATTATTTCGAAATCGTTGCGTATGAATTTAGTTTCGTGTTATGAAAACGATGTTCTACACTAAATAGCTTCAAGCCTTTTTCTTTTAGAACCAGTCAAAAAAAAAAGTTTTGGGCATTTTATTTTTTAAATAAGATTTTTCGAAAAATTGTTGAAATTTTTAATTTAACATTGAATAACTTAGTTATTTATTAAGATTATCATACGAAACCTTTGTTGCGTTTGTAGAATAATGTTATCAAACTTCTGTGCGAAGATTGAAAAAATCGCTTAAAAATTACGGATTTTAAAAATTTTGTTGTGATTTTCGTAAAATAACGTTATTGCAAGAAATAATCTAAAAAGGATTTTTTGTAAATTTTTTATTTAAAAGTCCTTCATTTTCGAAATTACTGATTTCAAACTTCACACATTAAAGATTAAGCCCTAAAAATAAAAACTTTAATAAAAAATACGCGATTTTACAGTTTGCCAAGCCTTGGCGTCGAAAAATGGTTTCGCGCCAAATAGCTTTCAACTGTTTCACCTGAAACTTCACATCTAATTCAAGGGTTACACCAAAAAGTTCTGACTTAAACATGCGAAAATCAGCAAATTTGGCGAGTAAAAAAAATGCGAGTGAAAAAGTTATTTTTGCTTCAATTTTATCATTTTATCTTTAATTTTCAAAATTAAATCATTATTGATGTCAGATTAAGATGAAAGAATGTATTCAATATATTTCTGAGATTCATTTAGAATATTTATCTGTATCAAATCAGTGATTTAAAAAATAAAAAGCCAAAAACTTTTTTGAACAAATTTTAATAAAACATTCAAAATACTTAAATCAATCGTTTAATGATTTCTTCTTTAAAAAAGATAATTGCATTAAACTTTATTCCCATGTGTCGAACATTTCAAAAAATCCTCGAGATGAATTCTAGAAAAGTTTTGGTGACCGTTTGTAGTGTATTGTTTTGTAACCTTTTCAATTCGAAGTTAGATCCTCTAGATGACTTGATTTTTATGATGTTTATTTTCATTAATAACCATATTTTAAACTTCAACACATTAATCTTTATTAGATTTTGTAACATTTTTAATTTCAAAATCCACGATAAAACAACTAAAAGTCTGTTTTACCACGGTAGTAAGAAAACGTCAAAGCCAATGTGAAATGCTAATCCGGATTGTGTGATGCATTGCTGAGGTTAAATATTAGAAAATAAATAATACAAAATTTTTAAACGCCAGTATAAATACAAAGATTTAAAATAATTTTAAATAATATAAAATTTTCAAATACCAAAACAAATACGAGTATTTAAAATAATTTTCTGTTATTTATTTTTCATCTTAAAAATATCATTATATTTATTTAGTACTCACTATTATACGCGAACCCGTCAGTTTCCCCTACCAAAAATTGCCCAACGCCGCTAAAGAAGTTTTCACTTCAATTAGAAAAAGAAAAGTAACATGTAATAAACCTATTGCTTAAAAGTAATTATATATTACAAGTTCCATACACAAAATTTAATACTTATCTTGTAAAAATTTGTACGGTTTGTAATTAAAATCGTATTGTAGCTTTAGCACCAAAGAGTGCATTATTATTACATTAAATACATTATTATTATTATACAGGGGGGAGTGCTAAAAATTATGATTGAAATTGGGTCACCAGCGGTCAAAGTTTGAGAAGCACTGACTTAAGCGATGAGATTGCATGAAAACAGGGATATTCCCTTAATCTTTCATCACTCTAAGCTCTCTCTGCCCCCCTTCTCTTTCCCATTTCAAAACCTAACCAAGAACAAAATGACCTTTGCAGATTCCCTGGCGCATGCGCACAAAGCACTTAAATCTTGAGAATGTCTTTTCAAAGTTTTCCTTATTTTTGAGGGTTTAATTTTTAAATTGAAATTTCACACATCGATAATGTCAACAATGGTTCTTTTTAAATAAAGAATTTTTAAGAAACAATTAGCAGATTCTCGTAAAAAAATTATTGGACTAAAAACGCAAAAACTTTTTTAAAATCTGGAATTTTTAAGCAATTTTTTCAATCTTCGTACAGATTACGGTAATATTGTTCTACACACGGAAAAAAGGTTTCGTGCTACTATCTTCATAAATGAAGAAATTATTAAATGTTTAATTAACATTGAGTAATTTTTAAGAAATCGTAAAAAAAAGTTTTCAGCGTTTTTTTTTTAAATGACGGTTTCTAAAAGAGAAAGGCATACGGTTATTTAGTGTAGAATATTGTTAAAATAACACGAAAATAAATTCATACGCAACGATTTAAAAATTATTTTCGTAAACGCATCGGTTAACCTCGTTTTAGAAAAAATAGTAAAAATAGAAAATATCAATGTTTTGTAAAAATAATTCTACCATATCGTGGCGAAATAAATGATAGTTCCGATTCTGTAATTATTTTTTGTCTGATTTTAAAAGCGAAAATTAAATGGCTATTTTAAAAGTAGAAAAAGTCGCAACTTTGCTTGGCCGAAACGGAACGGAAGCTTTGCGAAATAAACAACGCACAGTTGTAAAACAATTAGGCATTTAAAGGTTTTTATTTAATATCTTTTTAACTAACTACAATATCGGAATGGTTAAAACGGCTTCCTCAGATCATTCCCGATCTTTTGGTATCTTCGGTGAGTGTCTGCGTGGTGCGGTTCGTGAGAAGATAGAAGCATATAGATAGATGCAAACATACATACATACGTTTGTTTACCTTCGAATTTTAATAGTGTAGATCATTTTCAGATTCGACGATCTGTTGCATATACCATTTATAGATTTGACGACAAATTCCATATACCAATACCAAATTTGGCGACTAATTCCATATTTAGAGACTAAAAGATTAAGTTGTAAACTTAAAAGCGAATAACTTTGTGGTTAATACAAATAAAACAAACAAAACAAAAGTGTTTTTTAAGTGAAAAAGGGGAGGGTGAATGCGTCGGTATATTCTTGCCATAACATAAACATTTCTCCGAGAATGGAAATAAAAGACTCGTGCATGTGAAAAAAAATAACTTATGATCTAACAGCTAAACATTTTTTTAAAGCAATATGCTTAGAAATAATGATACGAATTAAATTATAGCAATACGTTTAAAAGGTGATAATACGATTGGCACTTAACATTACCATGCTTTTATTAGCTCGCTTTCTTGTTTGTCTGTCTGCGTGGAATTTTGTAATTGATTTTAAACTGACTTCCCGAAGAGCTAGAGACTTGAAATTTAGACCATACTTAAGATTGATACAGTGTGAAAGAAAAAGTTTATCTACTTTAAATACCAGAAGAGATAAATGTGGTTATTCAATTCCTAATATTAGCTCACACTCTCTCTATATTTATTTATGTATATATATTTATCTTGTTCAAATTTCCATTCGTTAATAAAAAATTTTCTATTAATCCAATCAAGTTCAAATAAATTTTTCAAACTTGTAGTAGATGACACTCGATGTTAATATAGTTTTTTCAAATATTAATTCATTAATTACCAGTTAATTAAATTAATTACCGGTTTTCGACACCAACTTACGATTTATATAGATTGCTGTAACAATGTAACTTAAAACAATGACAAAAGTTGGCGTCGAAAATCAGTTTTCAGCGAAACTAGCCAAACCGTGTGTGCATTGTTACGATTGAAATTTTGAATATCTATATATATAAAAATGAATGTGTGTCTGTCTGTACTCGATAGATTCAAAAACCATACATCCAATTGCCGAGAAAATTTGGGAAATTAGGTACATCTCCGGGAAGGTTTTTGAAAATGTTTTCAAAATCAGAGTTGGGGTTCTAGGTGCTCCCGAACAAATATCCCAAAAATATCAAAATAGCTTAAGATAAAGTTCACTCACTCACGCACTAATCACGATATCTCCGGAACTACTCCACCTACAGACTTGAAATATGGTAGACATGGTCCTCCGAGATCCGCTAAGAACGGGTTGTTTCGGAGCGTAATATGCTGGTTCAAGAAAGAATGCGGACTGTTCGTCTAAAAAGCTTTATTGCGAAACCTACTAAGTGAAAGTGCGTAATGCCTTTTATACTCTTTTCGAGAGATTACAAGGGTTGCCAATTTGGCGAGAGTTCCGTCGCCAAAGGCGATAAAGACACAATACGGAACATCCCACGCGACGTTGAAATATCAGACATATATTTCAAATATAAAAATTAACATTATGCAATGTAACAATACAAAGAGTTAAATAAGAGCGAATACAAGTTAAACTAATAACAAAGTTAAAAGTTAATTAAAAATACATACATAAAAATACAATTAACACTGAAATGCAATTAGTTGCTTTACAGAAGACTAAGGTTGTCCCTTATTGGCAAAATACAAATTTTTGAAAGAGGTCTCCTGTAGTTACCTCTTGGCGTACGTACATCAACTACTCTGACATTTCCATCAGTACCTGGAATAGACTTAATAATCCTACCCAATGACCAATTGCAGGTTGGGAGTTGAGGATCTTTAATTAAAACCATCATACCAGGGAGAATATTGGGTTGCTTAAACACCCATTTTGTACGCTGTTGTAAATGACTCAAATAGCTGTTTTGCCAGCGTTTCCATATTGTTTGAACAAATTTTTGGGTTTTCTGCCATTTATTAAGAAGGTTATCCTCTTTATCAGCTATGTCAGGTTCAGGGATAGCATTTATGGGTCTTCCTATCAAGAAATGGCCTGGAGTTAATACTTGGTAATCGTCTGTATCAGATGATAAGGGAGTGAGAGGTCGTGAATTGAGGATGCCCTCAATTTGAACTATTACAGTTATAAATTCTTCCAGCGTTAGTTTTACGGAGCCTACCACTCTTCTCAAATGATACTTAAAGGATTTTACTCCCGCCTCCCAGAGGCCACCAAAATTGGGTGCCCTAGGTGGCAAAAATTTCCATTTGATACCCTCTGAGGCTAACAGGGTTGCAATGGTTTCATCTTTTATGACAAGTTTGTACAGATGTTTCAGTTCTGCTGAAGCTCCAGTGAAATTCGTAGCACTATCGCTAAAAAGAATTGAACTTTTGCCACGACGTGCAAAAAATCGTTTCAAAGTGGCAATCAAAGCGTTAGCAGTCAAATCTGAAACAAAGTCTAGGTGAACTGCTTTAGTTGCCATACAGACAAATATGACCACATAGACTTTCTGAAATGTACCCTTTCTCTGTCCCTTATATTTGATTAGAAATGGGCCGCATAAATCTAATCCTGCGTTTTGAAAAGCCGAACTTGGCGTTATTCTTTCAGATCCCCCATGATTTGATTGGCGATAACGGTTATTCTTGAAGCATTCTACACATTCATGAACGACTCTTCGTGCTATGCTTCTACCACCAAGAGGCCAATATTTTAAACGTACAGTATTTAATAGAGCTTGTTGACCCAGATGAAAATCACGCTTGTGATAATACTGAAATATAAGTTTGACTAACTTATTTCCCGCAGGCAGAATTAGGGGGTGTTTCTGGTTCCAACTGACATTAGAGTGGGAAATTCTACCCCCTACCCTTAACAAACCTTCTCTATCAATAAAGGGATTAAGAAATCTTAGCTTACTTGACTGGGGAACTGAAGATCCCTTTTTCAAGGAAGCTATTTCTGTAGAAAAATATCCCGCTTGAAAATGTTTAATAAGGAATATCTCTGCCAAACCATATTCTTCAAGGGTAAGTGCAAGGGTTTGTTTAACACCAGGTTTACAATTTTTAATAAATCTTAAAATAAAGGCTAAAATTCTAATTAATTTATGAAAATTATTTGTACGATCAAGAAAATTATCAATAAAATTAGAGTCTATATTCAACTTTAAAGTCACTTTAGGCATAGGTTTAAGTTCATTGGTATAACACTGGTCAGTCACAGTACTGGAAGTTCGTAAGCTGTTAGGAGTAGCTGCAGTTATTTTCTGCAAATCAGGACCCTTCCACCACAAATCGTTAGTTGCAAGTTCCCTTACATCCAGTCCGCGAGAAATGACATCGGCTGGATTGCTCTCAGATGAGATATGCTTCCACTGGAAATCTTTGGATAACTTCTGGATCTGAGACACTCGATTTCCGACGAAGGTCTTGAGCAGGTTTGGAGGGGTATTAATCCACGAGAGAGCGATTGTAGAATCTGACCACAACTGCACGGACTCTATCTGCATCTTTAGAGCTGATATGACTCTGCGAGTAAGCTTCGACAGAAGAAGACATGCACACAGTTCGAGTCTAGGTATAGTCACGAGCTTGGTCGGGGCAACACGTGATTTACTGCACAAGAGTTGGCAATTTGATTCCTCGGTGATGGACACTGTTTGCATATAAACAACTGCTCCATAAGCTTTAGAAGAAGCATCTGCAAAGCCGTGAAGCACTACACCAATGGCACTAATCTTTAGAAAGCATCTTGGGACCTTGATTTTCTCTGTCGGGCAGTGTCTTAATGAAGTTCTCCCATTGCTGCGAAATATCTGGAGGAAGTATTTCATACCAGTCTAGTTTAAGTAGCCAGAGCTGTTGCATAAAAATTTTAGCCTTGGAAATGACGGGACCTAGAAATCCAAATGGATCGTAAATGCGTGCGATCTGGGACAAGACGTCTCGTTTTGTATAGCCGAGATTAACTGACGTTGCTTTGTAAGTAAAAGTATCACTTACACTGTTCCAAATCATGCCCAGTCTTTACTTGGATTTCTTCGGAATTTCTGTCAAGTGGAAATTCCTTCGCATTGGTTGGAGAAAGGTTCGTGCACCACTTATGTAGCGTCATTCCTCCTCTTTGAAGAAGCTGTTTTAATTCCATATGTAGAGTCTCAAATTCCGTTAATTCAGAAGAACCCGAGAAGCAATCATCCATGTAAAAATCCTGGAGGAGAACCTTTGAAGCCAATGGGAAGTTCTTTTCCTCATCCAAAGCGAGTTGTCGCAAAACCCTGGTTGCCAAATATAGAGCGCTTGCTGTTCCATATGTGACAGTTCGTAATTCATATACTTTAGTAGGAGACGTTTTACTACCTTTCCACAAGATTTTTTGAAGCCTAGTCTGAGTTTCATTTAACTCAATCATTGTAAACATCTGCTTTATGTCCGCAGTGAAGGCGTAAATGTGTTTGCGGAATCTAATAAGAACTGAAAACAGGTCTTCCTGAAGCACACCTCCCTTGTACAATAAATCATTTAAGGAATAACCACTAGTAGTTTTAGCGCTAGCATTGAACACGACACGCGCTTGGTTGTCATGTTGTCCGGTCGTTAGATACCGTGATGAGGTAGATAATATCCCGTCTCTGACTTGGAATCCTCCTTCACTTCCTTCATGTGATGCAAAGATTCATATTCATTTAGAAAATCTGAGTAAAGCGCCTTCATGGTAGAGTCACGTTCTAAGCGTGTCCATAGCTGATCCAATCTTTTAGATGCAATAATCTTAGAATTTCCCAAAATGGTTTCCGGAAATTCTGGTTTCAATGGCATAGAGACAACATATCTGCCATCTTCCTTTCTTGTGTGAGTTTTCGCGAAATGCTCGTTGCAGTAATTTAATTCATCGCTATTGCAAATTTCCCGAGGTTCAACGTCTTCTATTTCCCAGAAGTTAGCAAGAGTTTTGTTTAGAGCTTCAAAGTTTTTAGCCAAAAAGCAATGCTTTGTCGAAATATGTAAATCTGCGTCTGAAATTTTACCCGAAACTAGGTACCCAAAACAGCTAGACTGCAGAAATAAGTTATTCCCAATCTTTATTTTATCAATTTCCAAAAATGCAAAGAACAATTCTGCTCCTAACAACAAATCTACTCTTTGAGGAATAGAAAATTTTGGATCAGCCAGGTGTATATTACTAGGAATATTCAAATGAGTTATATTAATTCTCTTAGAAGGAGAAAAGTGACTAATCTTTGGCACAAGCAATAATTTCCCATTGCGAATCATTTCCAGCGTTTGAGATTTGAGCGGAAATCTTTTTTCTTATATAAATAGATGCATCATTCAAACCACTGATCGGAATGTTTACCTTTTCTTTCTGCAATCCCAAAGCTTCTGCTGACTTTGAGCTAATAAAACTTGATTCTGAAGCGCAGTCTAAAATAGCACGCAAAGGGGTTGTCTGATTCCTTCAGAATCCCTCACATAAACTATTGCAGTATTAATCAAAATACTGTTATTTCCATTAGTATGGAATGAAACGCGAGCGTTCTCCGAAGAAGAATCGGGTTCCGAATGGCTTAAGATTTGTGAAGAATTCAAGTCAGGACCCAATGTTTCAAGGTCAGTTTTGTAGTTAGTTGATGGCGTCGAGTATTTATGAAGCAAAGTATGATGCTTCTGCTTACAGACAAAAAGATTTTTAGAATTGCACTTTGACACAGCATGAAATTCACTTAAACAATTCATGCAAACTCAGTTTTTTAACCAAATCAGTTCTGTCCGATAAATTCATTGCCTTAAATTTATGGCATTGATACAATGCGTGCGTTTGCATTCTACAGACCTTACAAAAGTTCGGTTTATTAGATTTAACAACAAATGATTTTAATCGTTCATCATTTAATTTTTTCGGGATGTTCTTATTAATGCTGCTCAAAATTTGATATCTTCTCTCCAGAAATTCCAAACACGCATCAAAATCAGGAACTTCATTGTCTTTTAATGTTAATTCGTATTGTTTTCTTGTTTCCCGATCTAATTTATCCAAAACCAAATTTAATAATAACGCGTTTGATAGTTTATCTCTTTCGAAGTCTAAGATTTTTAATGATCTAAGATTTTTCTTAATATTATCTAATAGGATGCGCAAATCTCCAGATGACTCGTATTTCATTGCCTGCACATTGAGAATATTTTTGATATGACAGTCAACAATAACTCTTTTATTTTCGTATCTTTGCTCAAGAGCTTTAAAAAGTGAATTAAAGTCATCAGCAGAAGTTTCAACTATCTCAGCATCTCCCCTCAGAGCACCGCGCAAATAATGTAGTTTTTCACTATCCGAAAGCTGAGAATTTTCAATTACGAGATCACAAAACTGAGTCTTGAATAAACCCCATTCCTCCAATTTCCCGGTAAAAGTTGGAAGAGGAATTTTAGGTAGTTTTATTTGGGAGCCTTTAGGCTGACTATTGTTAAGCATTGACGAAGATAAAGTCTTGCAGATCATCATCTAATGAATTCAGACGGCTCAGCTTTAGCGTATTCAGTATCATTTGCGATCCCGTAATAATCGTTCTTCAATAGTTCGAATTTATCCTGTAATTTTAACACAACATCCAGTTTAGCTTGAAGTTCAGGTATCGATAGGTCCGTTTGTTTCTGTAAAGCGTTTGCCATTTTTGTTAGCTGGCATTTCATATTACCACGCGCGTTTGCGGTTTAACAGAGTAATTCCGGTTTCGCTAGAAGTCATGATTCTGTCTCAATGATTAACAGCAAAATCCAAAGAAACTGCGGGTGAACTAGTTGTTCATCAAAAATACCTTTGGCTCGATAAGGACCAATGTTTCGGAGCGTAATATGCTGGTTCAAGAAAGAATGCGGACTGTTCGTCTAAAAAGCTTTATTGCGAAACCTACTAAGGGAAAGTGCGTAATGCCTTTTATACTCTTTTCGAGAGATTACAAGGGTTGCCAATTTGGCGAGAGTTCCGTCGCCAAAGGCGATAAAGACACAATACGGAACACGGGTTTTGCGAAATTCAAACCACAAGGGGTGTTAAGGGAGGTTATAAATGTCTCCTTTGTAAAACTATTTGACATACAATCTTGAAATTGGGTAAGCAGATTCCAATCATAGAGTAGAGATCTGCTACAAAATGAGTTTGGTGAAAATCACCCCCAAGTGGGATTGTGGGGTTTAAGGGGAGTTATAGATGATTTCCATTTTTAAACTACTGGACGTACAGTCTTGAAATATGATAATCAGAATCCTTTTATGGATTAAAGATCCCCGATATAATGTTTTGGGAAAATTGACCCTTGGGTGGCGTTATAGATAATTCTTTCCATTTTTAATTAGATTCACAGTTTTCAAATTTGGTAAGCAGATTCCTTTCATAGAGTACAATTTTCAAAATGGGCTTTGTGAAAACAGACACCCATGTTTCGTTGAGGGGCCTTAGTGGTGCGTAATAATAGTTAATCTCATTTTTAAACCATTAGACATACAGTCTTAAAATTTGGTAAGCAGATTCTTTCCGTAGAGTAGAGAACCGCTACAAAATGGGTTTCACAAAAATCAACCCTCGTTTCCTTTCGAAGGATTAAGGGGCGTAAAAGATAAATATTTCCCTTTTTTAATATTAGATCTACCTGCTTGAAAACTGGTACGCATGTTCCTTTCATGGAATAGAGTTCTTCAAACAAAGAGTAAAAGGAAAATCGACCCCCAATGAGTGTTGCGAGGGGTTAAGGGAAGTTATAGAAAAAAACTCCTGTTTTGGAATTGTTAGACACACATACTTGAAATTGGTTAATCATGTTTTTTTTTTGTTGTTGTATAAAGATCCACTAAGAATGTATTTGAAGAAACTCCTGGAGGGTTTTTGGGGCGTAAATCCTTTTTTCGAACTACAACGACTGTAATAATGGAATTTGGCTTGCATTTTTCTTTTGTTGAATTGAAATCCGCTAAGAACGGTTATTTTGGAGAACGACTCTCAACGAGATTATGGGGAGGGGGGGGGGGTATTGAAAATAAAAATTTCGTTTTTGCTCTATTAGATTTAAATTTGAAATTTGGCTTGCATATTTATTTTACGGAGTAGAGATGAACCAAAAATTGGTTTTGCAGAAATCCGCTAGATTATAAGGTTACGAAAGTGTAAACATCCTTCGAATTCAATTTTAGAGATAATTAGAAAATACAAATTAGTAGTTCTGTATTTTTTTATGAAGAGGTGAGAGTTAGAATTATAAGTAAAATTTTCTATACAATCGAATTATGATTAGTAAGATTTGCTGATCAATAATATATATATATAACTATATATATTTATAAAACATAAAATGCACAGCAAGGGGTGTGGGTAACGGCTAGTATATATATATTCTTCAAATTTTTAATCATTAATGAAATACTTTCTGTTCATCCATTCAAAGAAGGAATTGACTTATATTTTTTTATATTATTGTTTTGAAATACAAAAAAAAATATCAATTATAAATTATCAATTATTATTGTATTTATGTTTCACTATTTTGGCGATAATGGCTAACACATAAAAGATAGATATACTGTCGGGTTTTTTTTTCTGTACCTGATTATTAAGACAACGATGAAGAACAGTTTGAGCAAGTGTCACGATTTCAAAATGAATATGAAGGGGAATGTAATTAAGAACAAGAAGAATCCCTTCCTACATCAAGAAAACCGTTGGGAATTACTTTTCAAATTTAGAAGTCGCAATGAGAATTTACTGGACACTTCCTGTGACAAACTGTACAGCAGAGAAAAGCTATTTGCCGTTAAAAGAGTTGTAACGGGCCTATCCGCGTTTTTCCTAACAATCCTTTTATGGAATAAATTTCTTTAAATATTATTTGATTGAAAACTTCCTCCTGAAAAAGACGCGATTTATGAAAATTTGTCACGTATTTAAATATTGACTTTCATGTTCGAGATGGAGAGAGGTTACTACAGCCACTTAAATATATCACTACCTCCTCCAATGTTACCACAAATTTATCACAAAAAATAAATAATTTCTTTCCTGCAAAATTTTCCAGAGATGGCAACAGAGAGATAATTGAAATACAGCTATTAGGCTGGAGGGTACTAGGGACAAAATATTTAAAATTAGCAAATTCGATAGAATACAGAAGAAAGATAGTCACTTAAATAGTTGGAAAATTGACCTGTTGTCTAGCACTAATATTCTCTCAAAAAATCAAACCGCAAGACTGAATGCTATAAGTAGGTAATTGCAATTCAAAAAACGAACTAGTTAAAATGACGTTTTATTTTTGTTTAAAACTTTAAAATACCTTCGCAAATTATCTTTTAACACAATTATAACTTCTCAACCCCCCCCCCTTTCGAAATATCAGTATAAGATATCCTAGGAAATAAAATATTTTTCAAACCAATTCATTTAATAAACTTACATAGATCAATACAATTCGTTGAAAATTATTTTTTTCGATAAATAATGAGTATGAAAAGCCAAACTTAGCTAAAAAACAAACTATAATGCCTTAGAAATTTACTCAGCAGAGCCCTGTTATCATATTGACGAATTTTTCAAAAGCATAAATAACAAAAATACTAAAAAAATAATCAATGAAAATTTCTTTTAATAGAAAAAAAAATTAAATGAAAAACGGTACTTTACAATTAGAATTTCTTTTTCGTGATATTCAGCATTCAATTATGATACATGAATGCATAATTTAAAATACTAAACAAGAGGTAAAAAACTTATCAAAATTAATTATGATTAACTACTTCAAAATATTCTCTCATCTGATTTCCTTTATCATTTAAACAGGTAAATTTATCTACAGAAGTCAAGTAAATATATATAAAAATATTTAACTTTTCATCAAGATTCATAACTGTTAATAATTATAGAATATTTATCAATGCAAATATCATGAAATATAAGAAAATAAACAAAGAAGGCATATGGACGCACTAAAATCTTCAGACATTTTCAAATCTTTAATGTAAACTACAGGCAAGATATTTAAGACATAAAATTATATTTTAAATATGTTAAAAAATTGAACACAGTTATAGAAAACCAACTTATTCACAGCTCAAATTCGGTATAAAAGAGAAAAATTCTATTAAATCCTATTCCTTAAAAAAGTTGGATCCACACTATTAAAATTCGAAGGTAAGCAAACGTATGTATATATGTGCGTCTATCTTCTCACGAACGCAGAAACACGCAGAAACTCACGGAAGGTACCAAAAGATTGGGAAAAATTCGAGGAAGCCGTTTTGACCATTTATATTCTGATATTGCAATTAGTTAAAAAGATATAATTTACAAAAACTTAAGACATGCATAATTGTTTTATCTCAGTATGTTGTTTATTCCGCTAATATGCAGAGGTTCGATTGAGGAATGGAGGGGGGGGGAGTGAAAATATTTCGGTTCGAACGACGTTATTCCAACAGTGATCTAATTTTTTTCTACGAAACTCACACCAAAAATATTTGCAGAATTGGAAAGAAAATTTATTTCGCCACGATACGGTATGTATAAATATTTTTTACAAATCAATATTATTTGTATTTTATACGATTTTTTAAGAAATAAATCAAAATTGATGCGTTTTTATGAAAACTATTTCTAAATCGATGCGTATGAATTTTTTTGGTGTTATTAAAATGATACTCTACATTTGTTACGACCCGCATGTGCAGAGGGCGCTAGTAGTCCTCTTTGTTTTCATTTTTCTCAGTATGCATGTAACCAACCCAAGGAGCGGACGTACCAACCGTCGCTCAATAAACCATAACTCAAAGTCTGCTCATAGCCAGTTCAATACATTTATAGTACTACCACAACTTTTGTGGTCTTAATTAAAGCTGTCGCACCCCACCCAGTTTTGTGTGGTCACCCGAGCCAAAATTTAAAATGGCTCCAAGAAAACCCTCAGAGCTCACCGAGTCGAGCAGGCGTAAATCACGTCTTCTTGGTCAAATTACGCGAATCAAAAACTGTTTGGAAAATGTGGATTCACCATTGAATCAAGCTGGACTAAAAAACAAGCTCGCATCGCTTTCTGAGATTAAGGGGGAAATTGACATCTTACCGAACGAAAGCTAGTGTTCTTTCGGATGAGGAGCTTCCAAATTTCGAAAGCAGTTTGGACAAAATGGAAGAAGACGCAGATAATTTAGAGGCGAGTCTCAATGCCTTACTTGAACCTTCTAATGTGAATACCTCTGAATTATCTGTTAAAAATAATTTTTCTAATTGCAATGTGAAACTGACATCCATTTATTTACCAGAATTTTCGGGACAGTATATTGATTGGTTGCAATTTAAATCCCAATTCGTATCATTAATTCATGAGAAAACACTTGTTTATCAGACTCTGAAAAACTGTATTATTTACAATCTGCCCTCAAAAGTCATGCAAAACAATTGCAAACTGTAAATGATTCTTATTCATCTTTATTCGAAGTCTTAAAAGGCAGATACGAAAATAAACGACTAATTGTAAATAGCCATATTGCTGAACTTTTAAATCCTAACAAAATAAAATTTGAATCTGCTTTTCACCTGAGAAATTTAATAGATTCTATTCAGAGTCATCTTAGAGCCTTAAAACAATTAGAATTAGAACCTAACACCTGGTGTGAATCAATGTTAATTTTTGTTATAACTCAACGTCTAGATGATGAATCGCGTAAACAATATGAAATGGAATTACATTCCAATGTTTGCCTAGATGGGATAAATTTTTAGACTTTCTAATTAAAAGAAGTTAAGCCTTAGAAAACGTGCAAAGAAATTATTCGCTAAAAAATAAGAAAGAATATTCTCCGAAATTCAAATCATTAGTCGTGAAAAGTGATAAAAAAAACCTGTCCCATATGTTTTTTAGAACCGCACCCAATTTTTAAGTGCAAACAATTTCACGATATGTCTGTTCAAGACAGAAACAACAAAGTCAAATCCCTTAATTTATGTTTAAATTGTCTTGGTCATCACCTTATTAAGAACTGTGTAAAACTGAACAAGAAATGTAAGTTTTGTAATGCGAATCACAATTCTCTTTGCAACGCAAGTGTACCCCGACAAGTAGCAAACGAAAATAACAGAAATTTTCCCTCTCCACAGTTCATCAGGGGTCATTCATGACCGGAGTGTCGCTAATTCACCCCAGAACCATACACCCCAACCACTGCGTGTCTTTACAATGAGGTTGGAGAGAGATCAGTTTTGCTTTCGACCACCAAAGTCAAAGTTCAAAGCGCAACAAGGATGTGGGTTTCAATGATCGCCATCCTTGATTCTGGGAGTCAACAAAGTCTTTGTAGCTTCCAAGCCGCAAATGTCCTCGGTTTGAAGAAACAAGATTTCTGTGCAACTATTGCAGGTGTTAGCGGGAGTTGTTTTTCCGTGAGAAAAAGAGTTGAAACTGAGATATCGAACGGGGACTCATTTAAAGGAAAACTCAACTTTCTTTTAGTCCCGGAAATAACAGGATGTGTTCCTACTCAGCCATTTGATTTAACAAACATGAATTTCCCTCAAAATATAACTTATGCAGATGCGGAATTTAATATTCCGAAACGAATCGATATCCTCCTGGGAGGTGAAATATTTAATCAATTATTAAAAAGTAAACAAATAAAATTACATGACAATTCAATAATATTGCAGGGCTCTGTTTTCGGGTACATCGTAACAGGTTCTATTCAAAACGATCAATCAAACTATTATTTTTGCAATTTCATTCAAGATCAGGTAGATAAAAATTTAACAAAATTCTGGGATTTAGAAGCAATAGGAATTAAAGAAGAATCTAGCTGTGATCCAAATGACCAGGCCATGCAACATTTTAAATCCTCAGTACGTTTCAATAGTGGCCGTTATGAAGTTGGGTTTCCCTAGAAAAGAGATAAACAAGAGTTAAATGACAATTTTTCCGCAGCAGAAAACCGTGCCAAATCGTTAGCAAAAAGATTCATTCGGGACCCAACTCAGTTCACACAATATGTTGAAATTTTAAAAGAATACGAGTCGCAAGGGATAATAGAAAGGGTTTTTCAAACCGAAAAACCAACTAATGGAGCAGTATTTTATTTACCGCACCAAGCGGTCTTTCGCCAAGAAAGCCTTACGACGAAAATGTGCATTGTCTTTGATGCAAGCTCCCATGAAGATGGACAATTGGCTCTCAATGAGTGTATATGGCCAGGTGCGAATTTAAATCCAAACATATTCCACCTGATAATTTATTTTCGCTTGAACACCATTGCTATTACCGCAGACATAGAACGTGCATTCTTGCAAATCTCATTAGGTGACGAGGACAGAGATGCAGTTAGATTTCTGTTTCCTGAACTTGAATCAAATCAAACAGATCCCTACAAGTTTCAAGTGTACAGATTTAGGCGTGTGATGTTTGGAGTCAACGTAAGTCCCTTCTTACTCTCCGCAACAATTAAATATCACATCCAGAAATACAGAGAGCAATATCCAGCAGCAACGGAAATGCTTGACACTTGTCTCTATGTTGACGACGTAATTAGTGGTGCTGAGAACATTTCCCAAGCCTTAAAATTATCAAAGGATGCTGACACAATCATGAAGAATGCCAGCATGACGCTACGGAAATGGAATTCAAACAATCAAACACTGATGAGAACTTAGAAAGGGGAAGGACTTGAGATACATCCTCGTCACTCGGAAGACAGTTCTCAAATCCCTTTATCAAAGGTTTTAGGGATACCATGGAATGTCGTCCATGACTATTTCACAATTGATGTGAAAGGACTTATGGAATTGGATTCGTCAAAACCTTTCATTAAAAGAGTTGTACTTCAATCAGCTGGTAAAATATACGATCCAGTTGGGTTTTTGTCACCTTACACAATTAGGCTCAAATGCCTATTACAAGAACTTTGGCTACGGAAGTTAGCCTGGGATGACGAGCTACCACCAGAGATTTGTGCAATATGGTCACAATGGTGGTCAGAACTTCCCCTTTTATCAGAATTAAAGATTCCACGAATGATCCTCGATTCCAGTGGAGATTCAAGTGATGTCCAAATCCTTACATTTTCTGATGCCAGCCAGAAAGCATATAGAGCAGCCGCCTTCCTGAGGGTCAAGTACAAAGACAGAATCAGCATTAATCTCGTGACATCCAAGAGCCGTGTCGCACCTCTGAAAAAGTTATCCTTGCCCAGATTGGAACTGATGGGTGCTTTACTTGCTGCACGCTTAGCGAAGGAAGTAAAGAAAATCAATGATCGAAAATGTTCAACCAAAGCCTTTCTGTGGACGGACTCTCAGATCACCTTATATTGGATCAAAGGCCCAAGCCATAGATGGAAACCCTTTGTGGCGAACAGGGTTCGCGAAATTCAAGCCCTCACCGATCCTAACTCGTGGTTCCACTGTTCAGGCAAGGGCAACCCAGCAGATCTCCTTATCAGAGGAATTAGTGTAGACGCTCTTTCAACCAACTTGAAGTGGTGGAATGGATCCTCGTTTCTACGTGAAACCGACTTCCTGACCAAAGAACCTATTCCAGAAAGGTTGTATCTAATAGAAATGAAAAAGAACTCAAATCCAAAAAAGGACATTTCCTTGACATTGACAGTGACTCAAAACAATTTCTTTGAAAACATAATTCATATTTCAAAGAATTATGTAAAATTAATTCGTATTGTAAGTTTTCTTTACAGGTTCATACATAATTGCAGAACCAAGACTGAAAAGATAAAGGGACCCCTTACTTCATAAGAGGTAAGTCATGCTGAGAACTGGCTGATCCGCTCATTGCATGAAAGGGAATTCCCTGAAGAAATGCGTAAATTGTTGGCAGGTGAGCCAATTCCTATTAGAAGCAAATTAACCCCCTTAATGTTTTTCTTGATGAGAGTAACATTATTACAGTAGGAGGCAGACTTGCAAATTCAAATTTAAACGAGAAGGCTAAATTCCCCCATGATTTTACCTAGTAGAAATATTTTAACTGATATCATATTGAGCTATTATAAAACATATATGCATGCAGGATCCCACTCACTCTTGTATCTTGTTAGTCAAAAATTCTGGTCCCTCAATGGCAGAAATAACTGTCGTAGAATTATTCATGAATGTCTGATTTGCTTCAAAAATAAGCCCATCACTATGAATCAAATTATGGCCAACCTACTGAGAGATCGTGTATCTCCCCGAATTATCCCTTTAATATCAAGGGCATTGATTTTGCAGGCCCATTCTTTATTAAATTTAAAAATCAAAGAAAAGGTGCACTAAATAAAATTTATGTAGTAACATATGCATGTTTATGCACAAAAGCAATTCATTTAGATTTTGTGACAGATCTCGCATCCCAAGCAAGTTTAAAACGATTTTTTGGTAGAAGAGGCAAGTGCGCAAAAATCACCACCGACAAAGCTAAAACATTTGTCGGAGCAAATGCCGAAATTAAAAAATTGTTCAAAATGATTAAATTACCCGATCAAACATTAGCAGAAATTTTGACTAATGAATCCATAGAGTGGAATTTTATCCCACCAAGATCCCCAAACCATGGAGGACTATGGGAAGCAGGAGTAAAGTCATTTAAATTCCACTTAAAAAAGTTGTAGGGAACGCACAATTAACTCTCGAAGAATTCATAACAATACTTTGTGAAATTGAAACAGTGCTAAATTCCCGACCACTCACTCCTTTGACATCAAATTTCGATGATTTCGAAACACTGACCCCTGGACACTTCTTAGTAGGTAGACCCCTAACTTCCATAGTTGAACCGCAAATAACTGATATAAACGAGAATCGGTTGTCGAGATGGGGAAAAGTAAAAAAAAATAACCCAACACATATACAAGCTTTGGAAACGCGATTATTTAAATAATTTACAAGAACGTCACAAGTGGAAATTTAACAAGAATACTGTTTCTGTGGGAACCTTAGTTTTAATCAAAAATGAAAATCTTCCCAGTACGAAATGGAGTACTGGTCGAAGTATTTCCTGGCACCGATGGTAAGTTCCGAGTTGTGAACTTGCGTGTGCCAAATGGAAACATATTAAAAAGAACCATTAGAAATCTTTGTATATTACCTGTATGAATTTTGTTATTTGTAATTATCGTACATGTATAAATTAACTTTAATCGTATTTTAAGTATCACCAAATGTATTGTGTATTTGGCATCTAAGTGCTGTAAATATTATTTATTTTGCATTTGGGATCTGTAAATATTGTGTATTTACATTTAATCATTGTGCATGTATTTTGCTTTGTGTATCTTATGTTTTACTATCGTAAATTGCATTATGTATTTGTATTGAAATTTCATTTCAATAGCAGGGACTCTGTTACGACCCGCATGTGCAGAGGGCGCTAGTAGTCCTCTTTGTTTACATTTTTCTCGGTATGCATGTAACCAACCCAAGGAGCGGACGTACCAACCATCGCTCAATAAACCAATTTAAAGTATACAGTCCGCGCTCTCTTTGCTTGAGTAGATAAGTTACACATAACTCAAAGTCTGCTCATAGCCAGTTCAATACATTTATAGTACTACCACACCTTTTGTGGTCACAGTAAAAGCTATCGCACCCCCTCCAACACTAAATAAATTCATACTTTTTCCTTTTAGAATCAGTCATTTAAAAATAAAATACCAAAAACTTTGTTTACTATTTTTCAAAAAAAATACAATTTTAAAAAAACATTTAATAACCTCGCTATTTAAAGCTAATCGCACGAAACGTTTTTTTCCGTCTGTAACTATCATCAGTATATCTAATGTATGTCAACAGTTATAGCAGCATAACTTTTATTTTTGCATTCCAAATATTTATCCTTTACCGCAATCCTTTTACTACAGGCACAAAAAAATATCAATACCTCATCCAGTGTTTTCACAAATTTATCACAAAAAATAAATAAGTTCTTACCTGCAAAATTTTTCAGCGATAGTAAAAAAGATGGTAACAGTAGAACAGCTGGTAGGCAGGATGGTACTAGAGACAAAAATAATTAAAATTAGCAAACTCGATAGATTACAGAACAAATGGTTGAAAACTTGACCTGTTGTCTAGCACTAATATTCTCGCTAAAATCGAAGTAGTAGTAGTAGTGCTATAAGTAGGTAATTGCAATTCAAAAAACGAACTAGTTAAAATGACGCTTTATTTTTGTTTAAAACTTTAAAATACCTTCGCAAATTATCTTTTAACACAATTATAACTTCTCCCCCCCCCCTTCAAAATATCTCATTATAAGATATCCTAAAAAATACAAAATTTTTCAAACCAATTCATTTAGTAAACTTACATTGATCAATACAATTCGTTGAAAATTATTTTTTTCGATAAATAATGAGTATGAAAAGCCAAACTTAGCTAAAAAAACAAACTATAATGCCTTAGAAATTTACTCAGCAGAGCCCTGTTATCATATTGACGAATTTTTTAAAAGCATAAATAAAAAAAATACTAAAAAAAATAATCAATGAAACTTTTTTTAATAGACAAAAAAATTAAATGAAAAACGGTACTTTACAATTAGAATTTCTTTTTCGTGATATTCAGCATTCAATTATGATACATGAATGCATAATTTAAAATACTAAACAAGAGGTAAAAAAGCTTATCAAAATTAATTATGATTAACTACTTCAAAATATTCTCTCATCTGATTTCCTTTATTATTTAAACAGGTAAATTTATCTACAGAAGTCAAGTAAATATATATAAAAATATTTAACTTTTCATCAAGATTCATATCTGTTAATAATTATAGAATATTTATCAATGCAAATATCATGAAATATAAGAAAATAAAAAAAGAAGGCATATGGACGCACTAAAATCTTCAGACATTTTCAAACCTTTAATGTAAACTACAGGCATGATATTCAAGACATAAAATTATATTTTAAATATGTTAAAAAATTGAACACAGTTATAGAAAACCAACTCATTCACAGCTCAAATTCGGTATAAAAGAGAAAAATTCTATTAAATCCAATTTTCCTTTAAAAAGTTGGATCCACACTATTAAAATTCGAAGGTAAGCAAACGTATGTATATATGTGCGTCTATCTTCTCACGAACGCAGAAACACGCAGAAGCTCACGGAAGGTACCAAAAGATCGGGAATTATTCGAGGAAGCCGTTTCATTCATTTATATTCTGATATTGCAATTAGTTAAAAAGATATAATTTATACAAAAACTTAAGACACGCATAATTGTTTTATAGCTGTGTGTTGTTTATTCCCGCTAATACGCAGAGACGCGATTGAAAGAATGGAGGGAGGGGGGGTGAAAATATTTCGGTTCCATCTATCTATCTATCTATCTAATATCTCTCTATATATAGTATATATAAAAGAAAAGCGACTCCCGCTCACTCTCTCATCACGATATCTCAGGAACAATAAAACCTACCGACTTGAAAATAGACCACCCTTTCGTACCATATGACAGAACCACAATATTAAGTGGCTAAACCACTTTTAAATTACATTAAAAACTTTTTAACCACATTAAATGTGTAGTTGCTTATTTTGGTAAAAGTTGAATATAATTGGTAAGGATTTATCTTGAATCCTTTTTAAAAGGAAGGCTGACGCCCAGAGGCGGCTTAAGCGGCTGGCGGACCTGGCGGCCGCCAGGGGCCCCAAGCTGATAGACTTCAGTTTATAAGTTCAACGTGCAACAAAAAAATTTTGTACTGATATTGCAAACCCAATGATTACCCACGATTTGAATCGTATAACAATTAGTGTTGCCCTCATATATTGCATGTAATTGCGGTTGAAATCCGTTTGTTTTTTGCTTTTTTTAAAAATAAATCTTTTCCTGAACTTTGGTCTTTAATATATGTTTTCGGTTCCAAGTTTTTAAAAAGTTGATCCCAGATTTCTTATATTAAAATAATGATACCAGATCTCAGACTATAAACAACTACCAATGTTTAGTTCTTTCGAAAGAATTTAGCATTTGAAGGTTCCTGATTTATTGTTATCTGGATTTTCGTGTTTATATTTTGAGAATGTGGGGAAAGAGATCGAAGCAGTGTCGGATTAAACGACATGGAGGCCCCTAGATAGTCGAGTTCTCGGGCCCCTTAGCCTGTTTTTGGAGCTCTAACAGAAAACAGAACACGCTTTTGTGGGCCCCTAAAAAGCACGGGGCCCATAGGCAATTGCCTACTCCTCCTAACGAGTAATCCGGCACTGGATTGAAGTATTTTGCAAATTTAGCATCAGTTTTATTTCAGTCAGCATGACAGAAATAGCGAAATATTTAAGTGAGATTGAAATTTCTCTAAATTGATTAATGAATCAAATAGTGAAATAGATGAAAGTAATTTTTCGAAAAAAAAACTGTAGAGCAGAGTTTCTCAAACTGTGGGGCGCACCTCCCCCCGAGGGGGAAGCGTGATAACCTTACGAGGGGGGGGGCGCGAGCATATGGAAAATAGAAGATTTTAAAAAAAATTAGTTTACTGACATGAAGTAAAGCAAAATACTTTCTGACATAAAAACACACAAATTAAATTGCTATAATTTATACACATCATCTGGCGATATTACGTCATCGAAAATAAAAGTTCCTAGCTACAGGGGCCCCTCACATGTGTAAGCAAAAAGTCGTAAAATATTATCAATGGTCTTTTACCATTGATAACATTTTACCAGCTATTTTAGGTTTATAAAATAGTATGTCATTGGCTTAAAACGATATAAGTTTTCCGTGTGAATTCTGAATCTCAGCAAATGCAATAAGAAGAGTTTAAAAGCTGGTAAAGTTACTCAAAATAATGAGAAGACAAGGAGTGGTGTAATCTTTGAATGTAGGAAAAACTTCTCATTCAAAGCGGATCCACAGAAAGATCGTTTGAAGTGAAATAACAGATAATACTTAGGATGGAAAAAATCCATTCATAATGTTATTTGCCTGTAAATGACAATTACCCCTTCGTCTATTGATTGATTGACTGTAATAAACGTCGTACTAAGAAGCTACAGGAAGGCTTGGTCCTTAGTCGGAATTTTTTTCAGAGATGGTCCAGTGAAAGAGAAAATATTATACTTTATTTATACCGGTTCTCTTTTTTTTCTGTAACAACCAAAAGACTGGATGTGCAATTATGGTGAGCAAGGGCTCGATAACTGCTACCCGTTTCGAGAAAAGATAGGACCATAAGCGCCAGAAGTCTTCCGTTACCCTCCAAGTCTATAGTTAATTATTTTTTTAAGGAGTATCAATGAGTTTTCAACGTTGGTCCTCTGGGGGAAGGGGGGGGGCGCGTTAAAGATGAATTTCGGTACATTGGACAAAAGCAGGATCGGGAAAAGCACGATCAAGATTTATGGCAGGCTTAAGGACGAATGAAAAGAATGGGACCGAATGACCCTCAGAAAAAGACCCCTTTTCGAAGAAAACTGAGGAAATTTTGCGTTATTTAGACTTTCGAACTAATTTCTTTTAGCTTCCTGCGCTTTTACAGACAAATCGGAGAACCGTATTTAAACAACAAAAAAAGGTAACTATATTTTCATTTTCAAATTCTTTTTTGATTTTTAAGATTTAATGAGCGGTATTTTAATCATTGCGTAAAATAAAGTGAAGAAAAATATTTTGTCGCATTTGCGTGTCATTACTATTTTATTTATTTATTTTTCGTATTACATACATAAATATAAATAACTGTCATAAGTTTCTTAGAATATTTTCATGATGATTAACACATTTAAATGTGTTTTCGTAGCTTGAATCTTAAAACATTTTCGATTGGCATTGTTATTCAAATGAAAAAGTATTATTTGCCTATCGTATAAAAATAATTTCTTGAATCAGTTATAAAAAGCGATAGTAGTTCATTTAAAATACAAAACATTAATGAGATTTTGAGTACATCCATTAATTATTTACCATACTTAAAAGAATCCTAACAATAAATCGAAATTGAAATAAAAACGGTATTATATTTATTGCGTTGATTTTTTGTTTGTAATCCTAACGTATTACGATAATTTTGTTTAGTAATATATGAGCCAATCTATAATTTCTAAATATTTAATTAAAATTGCTTCAAACTGTTAAAAGAATTTTCAAAGAAAGAAAGTATATTAAGTTTACTTAAAAATACACTTTTCTTTCTTTTTATTGGTAACGTGAAATAAACACATAATTTTTCTAATATACTTTAAAACTGCTAAGAGAACCATTATTTTGTAAGATTAAATTTGAAAAGCACAAATTCTTTTTTTCTTTTTGTATTTATTGCCATTTTAAGAGTGATTTACTGGCGATACTTTTTTGATTAAGATCTTTTGTCCAGACAATTTGAAAGGATATTCAATGCAATCTAATAATTAAGTGTGCATAACTAATTATAAAAATACATAAAAATCGTATAATTACTTTAAAATGCATAATTTCTTTAAATAAATAATAAAATTAATCAAAGTTCTAATAAAGTTAATCAAAATTCATCTATAACTATATTTAAAATCTTTAAAAAAGGCAACAATGCCAAAACTATAGCAGAAATTTCTTATAAAAAGCATTTAATGAAATGTTTATTTGTACAGAACAATAATAAATGTTGAAAAATATAGGTACTATTTTTTAATTGCTCCTAGTTTAAAACTATTTAAAGTGGTAGCAAAATTTATTACAGAAATAAAAATATGATAAACACAATTTATAAAGTAGATAAGTTTGTCAAACAGTTTTGAATTACCTTAGAAATTTCAAATTATTTTGGAAATGTTTTATTGTTCTGTTTAGTCACAGGTATTAAGATTTTTGAAAAAACAAACAAGTATAGTAATAATACTAAACTAGAATGTATAAAAAACATTTGTATTCAGTTAATGTTTTATTAACTTATATTTAGAAACTTTAAAAGGAAACTTTACAAAAATCAAGAGTATTGTAGTTGTTTTTCCAAAAAATCCCACAGTTTTTTAAAAGAAAACTAGAATTTTTGAGAGAAAGCTTACTTTTGGTTGAGATATTTTAATAATTTTGATTATAAGTAATCCGGAAGCTAAGCTACGTTTTGTTCTAGAAATTAAACTATGATTTCTGTAAAGAATAAAATAATTAAACAAAATATGTATGTATTATAAATCAGAAATTTCCTAATTCTATCAGAAAATTTGAAAAAAAAAAATAATGTAATTTTATGAGAGTTTGGAAAAAAAATTTAAATGCTTTAGAAATTTTAGCTCTAAATTTGGACTGCATATTAAAAATTGCAGAGGGACATTTGATAATGCGTCTAATATGTCCGGGTGATACTCAGGTCTACAGGCACGTATTAAAGAACACACAGTTCAAGAGCAGTTTATATTCTTTGTGCCATTCATTCTTTAAATTTAGTAGGAAATTTAGCAGCAGAAAGTTGTAGCGATGCAAATAATTTTTAATGCTTGTACAGAAATTATTCAATTTTTTTTTCTGTGTCAACCCATCGCTGGCTAATTTTAAATAAAAATCTGGAAAGGAGTAAACATGCAATATCTGTGAAAAAAAGTTTCAGATACACGATGGTCAGCAAGAGCAGATGCCGTACGAGCTATAAGACTTGGTTATACACACATAGAAGAGGCCCGGGCTGAAATCCGTGATACAAATGAGAAGATCACAATACTAGAGGCAACTTCTCTTTTAAAATTAGATGGGGAAGTATGAAACTTCCCTAATTACCGTGATTTGGGATACCATACTCCAGAGGGTGAGTGCTACTAGCAAAGCATTGCAATCAGTTGGGTGTGAGCTATTAAAAGGAATTAATCTACTGAAATCTTTAAAAAATTATATACAAAATTTCAGGAAAGAATTTGGAAAAGTAGAACAAGAAGCAACTGCTTTATCAGGGCTCTCATTTGAAAAGGAAGTTGGACAAACTTGCAGGCAGCGTAAGAGAAAAATTATTTTCGGTGAAACTATAAAGAAGGTCATGAATTTGAAAATAGGGAAAATTTCTTGGTCAACTCATTCTATGTCATATGTGATAGAACAAGTGCAGAACTATTCCGAAGAGCTGGAATGTATGAAAATGTTATCGAACACTTTTTTTTGTACTTTTTGACGAGATGTTACCTGAAATTAAGAAGAAAGCTGTACAAAAATTAAAGGTTATTTACAAAGACGATATTCAATCGTTTAATTTTGACGATGAATTGGATCAATTTTTGCTATTTTTAAAAGAAAACAAAGATACAATGAACACTCCAATAGAAATTTATCGAGTTGCAAAAGAAATGGTCTCGACTTTCCCTAATGTAGAGATACTTTTAAAAATATTTTTAACTATACCGATATCAAATGCATCAGGTGAGAGATCTTTTTCGGTTTTAAAGCGCGTTAAAAATTATTTAAGAAGTAGTATGGGAGAAGAGAAACTGAACAGCATGGCATTTTATATATAGCACAAGATGTTTTGGACCAAAAAGATACTGCAAAAATAATCGATGAATTTGCCCAAGAAAAATCAAGACGTCAAGTTGTATAGCAAAATTTTAAGCTTTTAAATAAGGTTTTTTTTTAATTCTTTAAAATAAACTTTAATTTTTTTTAGCCGCTAATTTTTTTTTAGCTATACATTTTATTTTGAGAATTTAAGGTCAGCGAATTTTTTCACTATTTTTCGACTTTTCATCCCAGGGGGCCCCAAACCTTTTACCGCCAGGGGCCTCCAACTAGCTTAATCCGCCTCTGCTGACGTCTAACTTGCATGGATTCTGGTTCCGGACACCGTGCTAGCATGACGTCCTGTGCTCAAGAAAACTGGTCCGAAAGGACAGACGTTTCTACCCCGACAACTACACCTCCAAACCTGGGAGCGAAATCGCCATCTCAGGTTTCCGTAGGCGATGACTTCGCGGACAACTCTGACCTTTTTAGGGAAACCATCAAGGCCAGAAATGTTTACGCGGCTTGGGCCCGTAAACTTACTCAAGCAAAGCCTCAAGATCCGAACTTGCAGAGCTACCACATCGAACTTGGAAAATCAGGTGAGATTGTTTCAAATCTTCTCCAGAGACTTCAAGTTCCCCTTTTTAAAATCCCGGCGACTGAGAAAATTTTAGACCGGATCGTGCTTAGAGCGCGAAACAAGGTCGATGAACTCCCGCCATTGAAGAACTAAGAGGAGAAAACGGAAGCGGCGGCAGCGGCTCCCCCTCCCCTCCCTTCTTCCCCCAAGTCGAAAAAACAGAAACGGAGGAAAACTGATGCCGATGGCTTCAGCCCCCCCCCCGCTAAACATCTCATTGTGCGGAAACCCCGCTCTCTCACCACTCCTCCCCCTCCCACTGCCTCTGCGCCTTCGATCGAAGGAGCAGTTTCTGAAGAGGCAATGGACGAGATGCAGGTCATTGAACCTCAACCCGTGACGGTGCCTGAGAAGAAACCGCGCGTTCCCCCTTTTTTGTAAACCCAAAAGGGGACTGGCGACAGCTTATTGCTCTCGCGAAAATCAAAGCCCCTGCGCTACAGTCGATCATGACGGGACGATTCCTGAAAATCACTGTAGCGGATGATACTGAGCATCGCGCCCTCAACGCCTGGTTTGAGGAATCAGGCGTTGAATTCAAAACATTCACGCTGAAACAGGATCGTCCTGTCAAGGTAGTAATCCGTGGTCTTCCCTCCAATACGGAGCCGGAAGACATCAAGGAAGAAATTGAAGCCGAAGGTTTCAAAGTCGTTAAGATTTCCCAAATGCAGCATTTTCAGACCAAGTCCCCAATGCCGCTATACTACCTTCAAATCGAAAATGGCGTGAACGCGCCCAAAATTTACGATTTTACCGAGCTCTTCGGTACACGGATCGAAGTTAAACCCTTCGACCGTGGAAACAGAGTGAACCAGTGTTGGCGGTGTCAGGGGTGGTTTCACTCCTCGGAGGTATGCCACCCCCCGCTGTGTCCGATGTGCAGGGCCTCACTCTGCCAAAGATTGCACCTTGGAGTATGATGCTCCCATGAAATGTGCCAACTGTTCGGGCGACCACGCGGCAAATTGGCGCCGTTGCCCAAAACACCCTGCTAATGCCAAAAAGGGCCGAAACCAGAAAAAAGGTCCAAAACCAAACCAGGGCAAAAGCGCACAGAATGTGCAGAAGAAGCCTCAGGCACCTCGTCCGGACGTCTCGAACGTGCGACGGGTCAGCCCCAATCTGAACTACAATAATGTAGTTCAAAACAAAATTCCAAAACCATAGGAGCAACCCACCCCACTCCCTACTAGAGCATCCTCCCGTATGCCGGCCCCTCGCAAAGATGCCAGCATGAATGCCGGCCTTCTTAAGGACCTGCTTGTCCTTATCGAAGATACGCAATGTATCGACAAGCAGGTCTTCTGCAGGGCGTTTAAGGAATCCTTACCTGCACTCCGCGAGGCATCTGCGGACGTTGACAAATCCTATGTAATTTTCGAAGCCTATTGCAGGCTTCGTTCCTCCCCGGCCTAACTTTCCCAGCCCACGTGCAGCATTCACTAAAAATTGGTTTCTGGAACGCAAGTTCATTGCGTAACAAAATCCACGAAGCACGTGATTTTGTCCATGAGCAAAACCTTGATTTGTTTTTGGTTCAGGAAACCTGGCTCGAGCCAGGCATCAACCCCCAGATCGCTAACTATCGTCTTTACAAAGACGATAGAGTCAGCATGTTTCATCTCAGACCACAAGGTGGCACCGCTATTTATTGTAAAAACGAGATCGTTCACCACAGTGTCCCCCTTCCCGCTATGCAAGGAATGGATGCCACTGCGGTGCAAATTAAAATTAATAATTTCCCACCCATTAATATCATTTCGGCGTACATCAGAGCGTATATAAGCCTCAATTTCCCTTCGGAGGATTTTAAAAAAGTTTTTAATTCTGGAAATAATTTAATAATCGCTGGTGACTTTAACGCAGCTCACACGAGCTGGCACAGTGCCAGGTCGACTAGATATGGGCAACAACTGCGTAATTTAACCCGCAGCCTTCGGGGAGCGAAAATTGTCGCCCTCCAAACCATCACGCATGTTCCCCAACCGGGACATCGCGGCTCCATCATCGACCTGGCTGTGTTTAAACACATCCCCTTTAATTATAGTATCAGAGTTGTTAACGATCTCAGCTCTGATCACTACCCCGTTATCCTTGAATTAAATTTAAATACCTCCATTATCAAAAACCCAGAGCAGTTAATTACTAATTGGAACAATTTCAAGTATGTTCTAAGTAATAAACGCCTCCCCTCTATTTACCTCACCAGCAAAGATAATGTGGAATTGGCCATCTGCCAACTCAAAAATTTTCCGAAGCTTTCGCTGAGGCTTCAAAACCAAAATTTAACAATCCTCCGAAGTTTCTCTCCCCTGAAATTAAAACCAAAATTCGTCAGCGAAATCGGCTGCGGAAAATTTGGCAAAGAAATAGATGTCCCGATTCATACTCTGAATTCCGTAGCCTCAGCCGTAAGATATCAAAGGACATTCAACACTATTCCCGCTCACAGTGGGAAGAACACATTGAGGAACTTTCGCCTCTTGACAACACTCTTTGGAGGAAATCCTCCCTCTTACGTAAGCCTTTTCAAGCCATTCCCCCCCCCTTGTGGGGGCACTAGGCAGTACAGCTATCACTCCTATTGAAAAGGCGGAAGTGTTAGCAGATAGCTTGCAAACCCAGTTCGAACCAAACCACGACGTTGGAAATGACGACCTCGTCCAACGCTCACACACAGAGGTAGAAAACTTCCTTTCTACCCATCACTCCCAAGAAATCGACCACACCACGCCCACGGAGATATTAATTTTCATCAACAAGTTGAAGTTGAAAAAATCCCCTGGCCTTGATCAAATTTCGAATCATATGCTTAAAATTCTACCCATTAAGTTTCTCCTATTCCTTACTTTCCTATGTAATTGTCTTCAAGCTCAATTACTTCCCCAACACCTGGAAAACTGCCGTGGTCATTCCTATCCTGAAGGCAGATAAAAATGCTGACCTTCCTCAAAATTACCGTCCCATCAGTCTCTTAAGTAGTCTGAGCAAAGTATATGAATTTATACTTCTCCGACGCCTGAATCAACACTGCGCTGCTGCTAATTTGCTTATTCCCCAGCAGTGCGGTTTTCGACCCAAATGCTCGACAGTTCACCAACTGCTCAGAGTAACGGAGTTGATTCATAGTGGCTTCGGCAAGTACGAGGCCACGGGTATACTTTTTCTGGACGTAGCCAAAGCCTTTGACAAAATTTGGCACGATGGCTTATTAATCAAGCTCATACGACATGATTTTCCGGCTCCCCTGATCAAGGTCATTCATAACTTTCTCTCCGCGCGCTCATTCAGAGTGAGAGCTGATAAAATTCTCTCCTCCCCTCGACCAATCAGAAGCGGCATCCCGCAAGGGGCTTTGATCTCGCCGCTCCTCTTCAACTTGTATGTAAATGATATCCCGCAAGCTAACTTCGTCCATTTAGCAATGTATGCTGACGATACTGCCATTATATCACAAGATAAGAGATTTTCCGTGGTGATCTCTAATCTTCAACAATACGTCACTTTGCTAGAGCTCTGGCTCACGGACTGGAAAATTAAAGTCAACGCCTCCAAAAGTGCCTGCCTCATGTTCACGAGAAGAAGCCAATTACCAGTGGGATTAACCCCAGTCACCATTTTCGGCCAACCCGTCCCCTGGGTAAATGTTTACAAATACCTAGGGTTATTTCTAGACGCAAAATTAACTTTCGCCCATCATATCGAACAGGGTCGCCAAAAAGCGAACACTGTTCATTGTATGCTTAAAAAGCTAGTCTCTAAAAAGAGCAAACTAGCGATCCGGCACAAGGTTTTGCTCTTTAACTCTATCATTCGCCCGGTCATGCTCTACGGCTCTCCCATTTGGGCAACCGCTGGCATGTGCCACATTAGAAAGTTGCACAGGCTCACCAACTCAATTTTGAGACAAATAGTCAGTGCTCCCTGGTTCATCAGAAATGAAGTCATTTACCGCGATTTAAATATAAAACCTACCCTTCCATATATGCAGCTCATCTCTAAAAGATTTTTCAATAAAATACCTCAAGTTCCCAACGAACTTATTCAAAACCAGCCAGCCTACGACCCGGCTGTTTCTTCTTCACTTAAAAGGCCAAGAGCCATCCTCGACCAGCAATTTGTAAATTTCCCTTTGTCAAAAGGCTTAGGGTCTAAAATTTACTCTAAATTGCGTTGGGACTTTTCTTTTAAATTAACTAGCCATTTTTTTAAATTCATCTTTTAGTATTACTCCCCTATTTTCTCAAATAACTACCTAGCGCCGTGCAGGGAGTCACTGTTTAATTCTTTTCTGCAGCATGAACTAGCGCGGTCAGAAACCGAGAGGGTGACCCTCTTGGATTCCATTTTGCGCTCAGTTCACTCCCTATCTTTTATCCCGGCCACCAGATGGTAGCACGGGACCCTGTATTTTTAGCTTTTATTTTTTACCTTCTCCCAGTCAAATAAATTGTTATCGGCTCCCCTCGGGAAACCCGGTACTCTTTGCGACTATATCTATCTTTATTTAGCTCTCTTGTTTTGTAAATGACTTCATTCCCTTCTCATTTTTATTTACCGCGAGCTGACCCATTACCCGTTCGCATTTCATTCAACATGATGTTTTTGGCATTTGTGCAAGTAGGTACCATAGAAAGTTTTAAAAATAAATTAAATTTAAAATTTTTAAATTCTTTAACTCTCTCCTTAATAGCTTTCATTTCTCAGGAATTCTCACAGCGGCAGCTGTCTGAATCTCCCCTTGTACCGGCCGCTCGACCAATCACAGAGCGTGCCTTGCTATCACGCCCATCAGCGGACTCCGCTGATTGGGTACCTTGTACCATGGTGGGCGGACTTCATCCGCCCGCTGTTTTTCTTAGCAGGCTTTACGCCATTGCCCATTTAATTATTTCCTTTATTTTCTTTTCATTTCTCTCTTTTTAAATTTTATGTAAACCCACTTTATGTTATTAATTCTAAATATTCTGATGAGGAGGTGCATCCCCTACGGGGATAGGAACTCCGTAATTTACACGCCACTTGCCACTTGTCTAACTTGCATATGGTTGTACATGTTAAGTTAATATTCATCACTAATTTAACAAAAACTGTTTTATAGAATGGTGCTGCCACCTAAAGGAATAATATCGACTGAAATTTTTCTCTTAAATTATAATTAATTAAATTTAATGAGTTAATATTCGAAAATCTGTATTAACATTAAGTGTCATTCACTACAAGTTAAAAAAAATTATTTTAAGTTGATTGGATGAATAGAAAGTATTTTATAAACGATTGAAAATTTGAAATATTTATATATATATATATATATATATATATATAAAGGAGAAAAGCGACTCACTGACTGACTGACTGATTGACTGACTGACTGACTAATCACGATATCTCCGGAACTATTCAACCTACAGACTTGAAATTTGGTAGACAGGTTCCTTTCATAGAGTAGACGTCAGCTAAGAACGGATTTTCCGAAATTCGAAACGCAAAGGGCGTTAAGGGGGTTAAGGGGATTATAAATAATTGCTTCCATGTTTAAACTACTTGATGTACAATCTTGAAATTGGGTAAGCAGATTCCTTTCAGAGAGTAGAGATCCGCTACAAAATGAGTTTGGTAAAAATTGACCCCCAAGTGGCGTTGCAGGGGCTTAGGGGCGTTATAGATAATTATTTTCAATTTTTAAACTATTTGACGCACTGTTTTTTAAATTTGATAAATAGATTCCTTTCGTAGAATAATTATCAGTTACAAAACAGGTTCTAAGTGGCGTTGTAGGGATTAAGGGGCGTAATAGATAAATATATCCGTTTTTAAACTACTTCACACCTACCTGTTTGAAAATTGGCAGGAAAGTTTCTTTCCTGAGCAAATATCCGCTACAAAATGGTTTATGGAAAATTGACCCACGGCAAGCCAGGCGGAGGTTTATGCTATAACCGATTTTGGGTTACTAGACGTACAGTCTTGAAACTTAGTAAGTAGATTCCTTAATCATAGGTGAGATACGCTACAAATGGTTTCGTGGAATTGCCCCCAGTGCGGCGTTGCTGCGGGACTTAAGGGGTTACAGATACTATTTCCATTTTTAAACTATTAGACGCCAGTTCTTATATTTGATAAATAGATTTATTTAATAGAGTCAGCATAAGAAGGTTTGCAAAACAGACTTCTATGGCGTTGTGGGAAGTGGCGTAATAGGATAAATATTGCTTTAAACCATTTGACAATTGGTAGAAATACTTTCATGGAGTAAAGATCCGCTACAAAACGCGGTTTGAGAAAATTAACCTCAAGGGTGTTGTAGGTTAAGTGGCAGATATAAATAATTATTTATTTTTAACCATTAGACCACAGTCTTGAAATTGTAAGCAGATTCCTCTTATAGATAGAAATAATATCACAAATATGTTTTAGAAAATCAACTTTAGGTGGCGTTGGTGGGTCTAAGGGCGTTGATAATTTTTGCATTTTAATTAATTGACGTAATAGTCTTCAAATTTTATATAGACTTTTATAGAGTGTAATTTACAAATGGGTTTTGTGAAACAGACCCAGAAGTGGCGTTGTGGGGCCTAAGTGTTATAGGTTACAATTATCCCATTTTAAAATTGTTGACGCACAGTCTTGAATTTGATACAGGATTCTTCGTAAAGTAGAGAACCGCTACAAATGGGTTGTTTCTGGTGAATATCAACTACCAAGTTTAATTTCGGGAGTTTAAGAGTGTAATCGATAAATATCGCACTTTAAACTATTTGACTTATCCTGCTTGAAAATTGGTAGACATGTTCCTTTCATGGAATAGAGTTCTCTAACAAAGAGTGAAACGAAAATTGACCCCTAAGGATGTCGGCAGGAGGGTCTGCGATATAGAAGTACCATCGTTTTTAATTGTTAGACCAATATACTTTGAAATTTGTTACATGTTTTTGTTGAATAGAACCACTAAGAATGTATATTACAAATCAAGTTCTTAGTGTAGGTTATTGGGACGTATTGACAAAAATTACTTTTTCGAGTTACAAGAACTATAATAATGAAATTTGTTTGTATTTTCTGTTGAAACGCTAAGAGCGGTTATTTTGGAAACGGCTCTCAACGGGATTATGGGATATTGATAGTAAAACTTTTTCTGTTAGATTTAGACTTGAAATTTATGGTATGTTCAATTTACGGAGTAGAGATCCACCGAAATTGGTTTTGGTGGAAACTAATTTTGTTTTTAGTTACGGAAGAGCAAAGATCATTCTATACTCAATTTGTAGATTTTTAGAAAATAAATTAGATGAGTTCTGTCTTTTTGCGACAGTTAAAGGTATAAGTATATTTTCCGTCAAGTTAACGAATTTCTTAATGCTAGGACTTAGATATCAATAGTTTATACATATATATACAGTAAAAAGTTATAAACATCATGAAATACCCAGCGAAGTATGGGTAATACAGTATATATATATAGGGAATGAGTGAGTTAATTATAAGAATTGAAAGACAATAGTCTGATTATAATTATCCAGTATACATTGGTTAAATGATTACTGTTTTATGCGACATCACTCAAAGTATTTAATGAACTGAATCAAAACTCCGAGGGTAGTATTGAAAATATTGCAATATTTACGACAAATTTAACCCCACTAAACTTATATTGTCAAACTACGCCCATTTTTCAATCAGTCGATTGTTTTAACCTCTGAGGTTCGTCCTTGTCCTGAAAATCATTCCGAAAGCGTTACTTTTTGAGAATTGAAGTGCAACACATTTAATCTCTTCCCTTAAAGAACGCGGGAGGTTCATAGGGAAGATTTATTCAGTTCTGGCCTTCGTTGCTTTAAAACCGGGATAAAACTTGTTCACAGCTGTGACGTTGCTCTCAGTGAATTTTGGGTGGAAAGCGGGTCCACGTGGTTGTTTGATCGGTTAGGTCACAATAAAGTGAAGAGTTAACAAAAATAAAATTCGAAAGAAAGAAACTTGTTACAAAGTTGAAAATACGGTTTATTTTAAACAAAACAAAATTTAAAAATTAATGAAAATAAACTATTTTGACCAATGATTTATTGGTGAAAGTACCTTGTACTTTTGTGAATATGAGATCAAGAAAACACAACAGATCGTAATGTTTTTAAAGTAACTATGTAAAAAGAGTAAAGTGACCATCTCTTTTAACAATAAGAGAATATATAAAGTATCGTTACATACGATTATGTTTTATGAAATGAAATCAATCTTCCTATTCAATTATATTTTAAATTTAAAGTAACATAAAGAGGGATTTCAATACTTTTAATTTATATATATTTTAATCCTATAAATGATGTTTTTATGTTAAATTAATTTTTGAAAATCTAAATTTTATTTCATAGTCAAACAACTTGTACTAAGCAAAATACCTTCTTTATTAGAGCATTTAGACGAGCAAAGCAATTTAGTCAAATTTTTGCTTATTTTAATGGAATATATTTTTCAAATGTAAAAGTATTTCTAACCATTTTCTATTAAAATTTAATTTTATTTTCTGTTTTTAGTGTTAAACGGAAAATTCAATTGATAAATACAATCATTAACAATTAATCATTACAAATTTACTGAGAGAAAACTTCTCCAATTAATTTTATCTTTCAAACAGTACACTTAAAACACTTTACTAGTGAGCAACTTATCAATCCTGCAGTGTATTCATATAAATTTTTAAAAATAACATTCAGAAATGTCATTTAATTTTTGAGTATAAAAATAATGCTCATGTGGAAATAGAATGAGATGTGGGATACATTTGAAAGAATTTTTCGTAACACAGAGTATTTTGAAAATTTAAATATCACCAGCTGATCATACGATTGTAAATGAGAGTTCATTTAGAATGAGCTGTGGGTATCAAAATAAACATTTTACTTTAAATAGCCAAGGAGTTTATATCATTATCCTCTTCAAAAATTGCTTACAACTTTTATTCAAATTAGAAGAAACTGAAATATAAATATCCGACTTACTCCAGTCAAAAATATTCATTATGTGAAAATACGTTCCACCACTTATTTAAGTACATTTATAAGCTATAGCTCCAAAGTAATATTTTATTTTTATAACGAGGCACAAAATTCAGTTATAAAATATATTTTCTATTTAGAACATATAAACTGTAATATCGGATTGTAAGACCATTTCTAAAATACTGAGAGTTTTAGAGGAAATTAAAACATATAATTTGTAGTTCAAAATTTTAATATAATACGCAATTATATATTATTAAGCAACACGTTTGACAAGAAAAGTAATTTATTAAAATCTTGTATTATAAGGAATAAAATATAAATCAAAGATCTTTCAAATAAACACAATTTATGGGAAAATGTTTAATTTGGTAAATTGATAGCATATAAACGTTTGTTAGAGGTGTCCCGAAGTGACGCAATCCCATTCGGTAAAAATAAAACTGCTGGAATCATACACTTACAATGAATGGTGAATCCGAATATTTTTCAGTGTAAACCGTTTGACGGAAATGGCCAAATAGAGATTTATCACCTGCATAAATTAAAATTAACCGTTATAGTTTATATAATTTCTAAGATTACAAAAGGTATATTTGGAAGTAATGTTTAAGAGAGTATCGGCTTACGAAAAGTAGAACAAATATATCTGAAGGACTATGGTTTGTTAATTAAATATTGTGGAAACACAACAAAGTATATTGAAATCAATCTCAATTGTGTTAATAAAACATGAAAAACTGCAACTTATTTTTGTATTTGTAATTATTATAATTTTCATTCCTGTGTTTTAGCTTCTGCATTGTTTTACTAAAATTGCGACATATTCATCAAATATTTGCATAATTTTTGCTCTAACATTAGTTTTAACCGAAATGCATTAAATGCTAAGATTTGTTGTTTTCATCTCTAATATTTTATCTGAAGAATTGTTAGTACTTATGGTAATAATTTAACTGAGTATGTGCACGATACATAACATTTTTCTGAAATTTCAAATACAATTTCTAATATAAATTCTAGTTTTGTATGAAAATCTGATATTTTCTGAATGTTAATTATAATAGATATCCAGATTTTAATTATTTGTTCTTCAGTTAGCTTTAAAAATAAATATTTAGAATTTGCATGAACAAATATGTTTTAAAAACTTAAAATTGATCTTTATATTTATTTATATGTAAATGTCAACTGAATGTATCCGAATATTTTTAATTACTATTTATTCAAATATTCAAGGTTAAAAATGAATTGGTATAAAAACCCCTATTCATATTTTCTGAAGTAAACTGAAAACTCAAGTATTTTAAAATTAACATAATTTGTGTATTGAAATAATACGCGCCCGAACATCTGGTTTAAAATTTAAAAATAATGGATCTGAATTAGTTTTTCCATTATTATTTTTATGAAATAAGAATTTTTACAAATAATTGATGCAAAAGTTTAGGAAATTATTCATTTTTAGTAGTTGGAAGTTTAAGGTTTCAAATTAAAGCGTTCGGTTTTATTAACTTTTTGACACCTTATAATGAAATAATCATGGTTTAAAACTGAAACATTGCTAAGAGAAGAAAATGCCACTTAAATATAGTTCTAGATATTATAGAGGATTTATATAGTTTAAAAACTTAATTTGCTCTTATCACTTTAGGATGAAGAAAATAATGAGTTAATCAAGCAAAGAGAATATACTTAAAAGTTATTTAACTTAACTATAAAATAGCAGATTACAGTCCTAATTATTAAACTTCAAATTAATATAAAATCAAAGGAATATATAATATTATTTATACGTTGAAACATTTTCAAACTGAGAAAAAGTTAAATTGCTAAAAGGTTGTAAAAAGAATTTATTTATTCAACGCATTAATATCTCAAATGAAGCTAAATTACAAACACTAACTTATAGTTCGTTCACTAAGGGTCTAAAGAATTATTCTTTTTATTACTTGCTTCAGGGCTAAACGCAGGTTCTGGAGCAATAAACTTCCTGTCATGACCATTGTAATGTCGCAACCCTCCTAATTATCTTCATGGTGTTAAGTTCATAAGAGGGAAGATTAAAACACGGCCTACCAGCTTTTGAAGCACCCCTCTGAAGTCAGAAAAGACGTGTGCGTTTTCGCTACCTCAGACGTGCGGAAAGACGTTCAAACCGCAGAGGGTTAGCGCTAAGTTCTAAAATACCAGCACAATTTTGCTTAATTCCTATGAAAATGGTCATTAACGACCAAGAGTCAGTATTAAATAAAATATGAACAAAAATTTGACCCACGTTTCAAAAGTTCGCCATCCCTGCTATAAGCACATAAGGATTACCTAAAGATAAAAGTGATAACATTATCCGTTATTAAAGGTTTTTATCAAGAAAGACACAGCAAATTCATTTGAGTCAATTTGAAGTTTCTGATTAGCTGATAGACGAAACTTCAAAGCACTATTTATTTAAATCATTATGTGAGAAGAGTGAAAAGAGTACTTTTTATTCAAAAGAAAATATTTTCTTTAAAATACCAATATTTTTAAATGTAATGAAATTCTTTATTTGAATATTCAGATATCAATGATTCTAAATTTTAGCGTATCTGATTGCATTAAAGATTTATATTAATTTTAAATGAAATTGCTTACTTGGGAAATTCACCGGTCTTTAAACTCCTTTATGTATCCTGATTAGGTTCCACAATCCTGAAGGTTAAAATGAAATACATTGAAACAGAAAGTGTTCACTATTTTTAATTGTAGAAGTTTGATAGAAAATAAATCATATTGACATATAAACAAAATTAACAAATTTATGATCAAAAGGCAATTGTCAAATTTATAATTAAATCCTTATTTATGTAAATCTCTTACTTTGGTCAACCACTATGAGTTAAACTGCAGCATTTACAGAAAAGTGTTATTTTCTTTGCTATTCTAAAAATTAACATTAAACTGAGGAAACTTAGAAGACACATCAGAAGAAATGGTTTTGACCAAGATGCTTCATTTGTATTATCATTGAAACTCTAAAACTTTAAAACGAAACAGCTTTAAGAACGAAAATATAGAAAGTAATAACTGTTAACCAAGACGAGAAAAATGATTACCCCATTAGTTTTAATTCAAATTATACACTTAGTAAATTTTTGGTAACTATACATTTTAATTATAAACTTTTTCGAACAAACACAAAATCGCTAAGCAGCGTAACTGAATACGTGAAAGCTTTTAAAATACCTTATGGAAATCATTTAGGTTAAGTTCAATGTAATGGATTAGAATAAAATAAACACTCAAAAGTAAAGAACTAAAAATTTCATAAAATAAATTTATTATATATTTAATGCTAAATAAATTATAACAGACCTTCTAAACTTCTATTATAAGTGTTCTCTTTACGAATGAAGATCAATTTTAAAAAGAATATAACACTTCTACACTTTATTTTTCTTAACTAGTTCTATATTATTAAATTGGTGAGTGAGTTAGTAAATATTAACATCGCACTGTTCAGCCACACGAAGGTTGCAACGGTCCGCGTAGAAGTTTGTAAACGTGTTAAGGTAACGCAACGATACCTGACCCCTCCTAACTACTACATCACACTATCGGAGACGTCGAGCTCGACAGATTTAACGTGCCCGTACCTCACGGCGAGAGTCTTCTATGGTACTGGCTTGAATTCATGACATGCCAGCTATGATCTGATACCTTCACCTCTTGCCTGCGTACAAGACATTAAATTGCGAAGAACCTGAAGAGAGCGAAGCTTAATATCGTCGATCCAGTGTATGATTGTTAATTCGTCACGATAGTATCTGAAAATATTTGTTTTATATTTAAATGATTAAATTGCATGATTATCTGATAAAACCCTAGAAATCGTTTAATATTACAAGATTTTTGGCAACTTTATCCCTTTTCCATCCAAATTTTTAACCCTTTTTAATACAGCACCAGACAACTTTCCTGACATTCTAAAATTTTGAAAATATGTTTAACGGCAGAGAAAGAATAAAGACAATGAAGAGTGCTTGTTTTCAAAGAAAATTAGACCCATATCAATGATTAACCCACTTGAATTTGCAACGATATGTTTGAGATTTTCCAAAATCTTGTCGTTAATTTAAAACAAAGTATAAAAGCCTATTTTGTTTCGTTGAAACATCTGTATTTATTTATGTTTAATATATATAGAATTGATAAAATACATGGTATATTCATAAAGCATATTGTTCAAAATTAAAAGTAGTCCGAGTTTACTTTTTCTGACTACCCCACATATACATCTGTACATGGCACGTACAAAACATAGAATGGATTTATGAATCTTATCTAAAAATTTATCTATACCTGTGGTCAAAATAGATCGAATGGAGGCCAGCATTCTGCGGGTCGAAAAGAAAGGGGTGCGAAATCGCCAGACTTTGATTCTCGGCATTGAGCACAATTATATTCTGGAACGATGTACCTGCTACGCTGGTTGTGGCTCAAACAGGTTAAAGAGAAAGCACGTGTTTTCAGTATATTTAAACATCTGCAATGGAGGTATGATTTCATTAAAATGTAGTAGATATGCACAAACTTACTTAACTGATATCACGGTAATTTGTTAACCAAACACTTGAAGTTATTGCAAAACTTATTTGTCCTTATATGGTGAACCAAATTTATTTACATTGTATCTAGTGGAGACTCGTTAAAGATAACCTTAAATGGTCACTCTGGATTCCTGAGAGTAAGGTGGTTTTATCAATGCTTATGAATATTTCTGTTAAATCAGATGGTGTAACAAATGCACTTCAAACAATATCATTTGAACATGAATTGTATTTCTGGATGTTGTACATAGAAATGTTTGATTCTGGCATTAGAAGCAAAGTTTATCGTTCGGTGGTTCTCCGTTGAGGCAGTTATTTTCCGTAGGTACAAAACATTTTGTTTCTCCTTAAAACAGAGCATTCGCAATAAGATATTCACGGTTGCACATAATGAGAAACATGGGCTCAACCATATCTTCCACTGGTTGTACCTATGAATGCATAGGACTGTTATTCGATTGATTGCATCAAAATCATGTTTGATGCTGATGTTGTTTGGTGGACCCTTCGCAGCCTGATGTGTTCCTTTGTCGAGAACAGAGAACGATGTTGAAACATGAATGCTGTGTCGAAATGTGCATCCCTGCTAGCTTACTGTTGCTCTGCTGCGCTCTCACCTGTTTTAGTGCCATTCTTTGTCAGCTTTTCGTTTGCTGATGCCCCTTTCCTAGTTTTTGATGTGCACATTCACCATTGGCTGTTGCTTTTTGCTTGTGAGGCGGATAATTTAAATTACTCTGCTACATTATTTTTATGTAGTGTAGCTAACTGACTGCACTTAAAAAAGAGAAAAAAAGTTAAAACAAAAACCTATAAAATTTCAAAACATTAAAAAAAGGAAAAATCAAACAAAAAGAAAGGGAAAAAATTAAAAAATGCTAATGAAATATTTAATTTTTATTGTACATCAATTGTCACAGTTCAATTCCAACGCAATGAGGGGCTGAAGAAATTTTCAGTCAAATATGCAAGAAAAATTCAAATATAAACACAGATTTCGCAGCAGAAATCTACGACAAAGTATTGATGGAAGATTTTTGCAATTCACTATTTGATTAGCATTAGCAGTTGTTATTAACAAATTTAAGAGCCTATCCTTAAAACAAAGTGGCTTATATCTAAACACAGACTGCTTCACACATGGACAATTATTTGGGGTGTCTGGGTATTTAAATATTAGCATCACTGCACAACCAAATTGCCTCCATGCAAATCACACCATTTTTCAACGTCTGATTTTTTTTTTCATGAAAAATGTTAGAATCTTTATTGTTTAGATATTAAGGTGCAATACGCACGGCACCAATTTTGTTACGGTGATGCTAATACATAAGTACCGTTGGGGGTGTGTTCCAGAGCAGCAGTCACTAATTTTTATGGTCCACTGAAAAATTGAGATATTATTTACCCTTTTGTGAAGATTCAGTTTAAAAAAAGATGAGCAACAAAAAACATATTATGGATTATACTTTAATAAAAACTTTTAGTTACCACTTTTAGCAAATTTCCTGAGTTTAGTAATTTTTTCATTTTCCATCGAAACTTGAAAGTCAACTTGGGTAACCCATAGTAAATTAGTGGCAAAACACTTCAGTCTGTTGATTGTCGGTTTGTTATTGTTTTTCATGAAATTTATTTTCAGGTGTATGCAAATGTAAATAGACGTAAATATAACTTTAGTGGTCTGCCATACTTATAAAGTTATCACTGAGTGGTTCATGGAGTGCTGAAGGTTGGCAACTGCTGTTCTAGAGTAGGCACTCCAGACAATTTTTGTATCTTCACAGACAATGAAGCAACACAAAATGTCTACCCATAAGCATTGTAAAATTAACCCTTTGACCTCAAGGAGAGCCATTTTAAATTTATTTTCAAACTTGGCACCTCCCCACAATGTAAATAATTTTAGATTCATAACATAAGAACAAAAATACCATATAACTTGGAGTATTCTGTTAACAAATTACAAATGAAATCTGTTTATAGAAAAGTTTTGTTTATGTATATTCACACATATTTTTTTTTTATAACAAAAAGTCATACCTAACGTGACCATTTATTCTTTGACTCAAAACGGGACATTATTTTGTTTAGGTCAATTAACAAGTATTCAATGGAAAAAAAAAACACTTTTTTAAAGTTATTTATTCAGAAGAAGTTAGCTTAAAAGTTACGAATTAAAAAAATATACCCAAATGTTTAGTTATATTTATATTTATCAGAGGAACAAATTGCTTTAATATAGCTGGTGAAGATTTTGCGCAAGAATGAAACTCTTGGAACGGTTTTTTTTTAATATTCATCTTAATGGTAAATTCCTATTATAGTCCACCCCTTGGCGAAAAAAATTTTTCAAGTCGCGCCAACATGGCGCCAAGCGCGTTTTTCAAAGTCGAGTTCAGGCCAACTGGGAAAAACATGGCGTTTTGTCCGAAGGAGCAAAAATGGAAAACAGAGCTTTAAGAAAATATACGAGCTTCTGAATATTAGCTTCTGAAAATAATAGGTATTTTTTAAACTTTTCAAAAGTAGGAAAGGGAAAACATTCCGGGAAAAAAAAGGAATCGAAAGAGAAATTTTACTGACGTTAAAAAAGCAAATTCAGCAAAATCTCGGCTTCTAAAAATCGGAAATGAGGAGCATTCTAACAAGTAAAAATTGAAATCTAAAGATCAAAAACGAAAAATTCTTTTTTTAACTTTTGAAAAGTATGGATTTAAGAACATTACGAAAAGAAGGAATCGAAGTTCCATTGAGGAAAACAATTTTTTAGACGTTCAGAACAAATTAAAGAAAGATTCAGCTTCTAAAAGCAGGGGAAAAAATTAAGGACAAAAAAAAACTGATATCGGAACGACAAAAATCGAAATTTCTTTTTTAACTGCTGCAAAGTAGAAAATTAAGAGTTTAAAAAAAATAAATAAGAACAAATTAATGAAAGATTTAGCTTCTAAAAGTAGAAAATTAAGGGCATCCTAAAAAAAAAGACGGATATCCGAACCACAAAAACGGAAATTTCTTTCAACTGTTTGAAAAATAGAAAATTAAGAACATTCTAAAAAGAATAAATCGATATTCGAAGGAGAAAAATTTAAAACTTTATGAACAAAATACTGAATGATTTAGCTTCTTAAAAAGACAAACACATTCTAAAATTACTGTAACGGCTTTTGCCAAACCACGTACCTTTCCTTACATCATGCGGATTTTTCCTCCTTTCGAACGGCATCTTCATAATTTTAACTATTTTTTCCGAAAGCTCCATCCAATAATTACCACCTTTTTTACAAAAAATTGAAAAAATAAATAAATAAACCTTGCTTTCGTCTAGAAAACAATAACCGGCAATCGCACGTACTAGCGGAATAACAGCAAAGCATCAAATAGTAACGGTCCTTACTACTCGTGCATAGTTAGTAGGGTTGCCGAAACCAACGTAATTAACGGAAATTACTAGTTGCAGACACCTAACGGTCACTAAAAATGGTCTTTAATTTTGAAGAATTAAAAAGAAGGGTTGCAAGCTTGGCGAACTTATCGCTCAACTTGGCGACAAAAAAAGCACAAAATCCAGGGGTGGGCTATAATAGGAGGCAACCAAATACTCTTTCTACTGTCTACTCTATCTACGCCTTGTATCGAAATCAATCAACATAACTCAATTTTGACGCAATGGGGGGGGGGTTCATTTCACTTGAACAAATCGCTCCAAACAGGTCAATTTCACAATATAGTTTGAATTCAAAAAAAGATTAATTGACAGAACAGAATTCTCACCAATTGCACTGAGAAATAAGAAAAACAAACTAAATGAAGAATAATGAAAAAATAAACTATACTCACAAAATTAACGCTATCATAAAAGATACAGCTCAATAGCAATGCAATGCATCACAAAATAATTAAGGTGACTGTCTACATTCAAAATGTAACAGACACCTGGAAGTATTATTAATGACGCCAATAACATAACAATATAAAATCAAATTTGTACATTGTTTGCAATCATATATTAACCATGCCTGCTCTCCAACAGAGCTAGGGAAGAAATATAAATCACACACGGTTAAAGATATTTTGCATTGAATACGCAAGGAAAATTCAAATAAAAACATGGATTTCATAAATTTTCGACAACGCGTTTATAATAATTGAAGATTTTTACAATTTTCAATCGTTATCAACAAAGTTCTAGGCATATCTTTAAAATTGAGTGGCTTAGATCAAGACATGGATAATTCTCACAATGGCAATTATTTGTGTTCTAGAATAAGACCAAACAATCATTTCTGTATTTGCACAGAAAATGAAGCAACACAAAACATTGTCTACCCAGAAGCATTATAAAATTAACCCTCACGGATTCCGGAGCAGAACCATTTCATCAAATTTCAGTATATTTTATTTGTATACGATAGTTTTTTTATTCACATTTATAAAGTAATTTTTTATCCTTCTGCTTAACACTACCCTTCATTTATATGTTCTTGACTATTTTATGAACTTATTAATGTATTTTTTAAACTATTTGTTACTAACATATTATCGCAGCCTATTGGCGACATTATTTCAAACGAAGCACCTAGCTGCCAATTCAGCACATACAATACATAGGAAATAGGAGTTGGCGAGTTAATAATAGAAGGGTTAATTGTTGCGATAATATGCAAGTACCATTTTTTCTTATATATATTAATGATTCACATTTAGTTTGTTCATGGTTCTTTACTATATATTTTTCTGATTCACATGTTTTTGTTGAAAATTTTTATTAGGATACTTTCTTTGGTACTCGAGTATTATCACAACCTATTGGCGATATTATATGAAACGAAGCACCTGGTTGCCAATTAAAAACATATGATACATAGGAAATCGAGGATGCCAACTTGGCGAGTTATAATAGAGTTGGCGATTGCTGCAATAATACATCCTTATGGCATACTTTGTTGTGCATCAGTCTTTTTAACCTGACTGAGCGACAGCAACATGTGGTACAGCTACTTATAGAATAAAATTGAATCATAAAAAATATCAAAAATAAAATACGGCTCACTAATTCGATTAAATCAATATAAATTTCCATACAAACACAAAATATACATCACAAAATCTTTATTTCGTATTTCAGACATCAAATTAAATTGTCAAAAACAGATTTAAAAAAACCATATTTAAAAACAATACCATTCGATTCATTTCGCCAAATTAAGACATCAGGAAGTGCAAAAAAATATTTTTGCGAGGTCCTTTCATTTGCGGTGCATGATCGGCGAAAAAAGAAAAACACGTAAGTACTAAAATATATATAAAAAAAACATTTAGTGAAAAAAGAATTACTGGAGAGAAAGATAAAATAGAATTAGATTAATATTATGAATATTAGCAGCGCCTATCTAAAGCAAATAACGGAAACAGAAATTCAATACTAACGTTAATTGCAGAAGAACTAAACCCCTTTATCAGTTCGAAAAGTTTTGATCTGTAAAAATAATTATAACAAATAATATAACGAAAAAAAATAAATAAAATCTGCATGAAATTACTGAAAAAGTAAGTCGTAATTTGTAAGCAAAATCATAAACATCCCGCCATAATACTATCGAATGTTGCCAACACTGCAAAACAAAATTTTAGTTGTTAAAAGAATAATCATTAAAAAAATGATTTATTCGAAAAATAATCCTAATTAAGAATTAAAGAACAAAAAAATTGAGAAATATTGCAATCGATAACCATAATTATAATAAAAATATCTAATAATCCCGAAAAAACTGCATGTAAAGTATAAATTTCCGTATTCAGGGAGAAACACATCATATGACGTCATAACACCCAAAAATCACTTAAAAATTAAATTTCAAAAAATTTAGAGTTAATTACGAAATAATGAGTACATAAGAACCCGTCCGGATTCAAGTTCAACGTTACGTCAAAATTTCAGAGGGAATTCTCCAGTAGTTTCGGAGATCAGTGGCTTTGAACAAACACACATTACATTTTTATTTATATAGAAGATAGAAGATATAGAAGATAGATGAGGGAAGAAGCATTGATGAATCTGTAGTGATGCGACTGTCCCAATTGGTGATTCATTATGTGGAGGTTCGGATCAGCTTTTACAATCGTTAGCGATGTAAGAGGAACCTTTGGTTCGAGTAGTGATGTTACATGGGGAAAATGGGATTTGAATAGGAGTTCACCTGACAGGTAATATCGATGAAGATTAGTATGATAGAGACGGGATAAATCGGCGATTTGATGTAGGGATTCGAGAGGTTTCGGTAATCAAGGATCCGAGAATCGGATGGTCCGAAATGACTATGGTATTTGATGGTCCGAAACGACTATGGTAATCGACCTCCGAAAATCGGAGGATCGGAAACGATTATGGTAATCGAGGAAACGGGAATCGTCTGGCTCGAAAATGATTATGCAAATCGAGGATCCAGTAAGTAACTTTTGAAATTCTCCTGTGGTTTTGAACTCCAATCGGATTGCTTACAACTATTACCCATCGCCCATCCGGTCTAGTGGTTAGTAACGCTGACTGATGTTCCGCATTGCATCAGTTCGAATCCCGGTGAGTGATTTTGGGGTTCTATGGCGCAAGAGTTGGTTTCGGCAATACTGCGTCAAACATTTGTTTATATATTACAAAAATTTAAAAAAATACATTAAAAATGTTTATACACGAATGGATATATAAAAAGCAGTTCATTAAAATTCCATCTTATAACTCCTTTTAGTGTGTTAAGAGTAAGATGTAAAAATAAATAGTTTTGGGGGAATTTCCCCCACCAAGTCCGATAAGCATGATTGAAAAACGTCGCTTCCTGAATCTAGTCAGGTAGAACCAAGTTGAGTGAGGGAATATTAACGTCACACTGTTCAGCTACATTAGGGCTTTTGATGACGGATTTCGTAATTTTCAACAATAATCAAAGGACGAGGATGGCACCTGAGATGGTATCCTCTCCCTCTCCTAACTACCACACCACGTTGAGCTTTCGATAGATTTAACGTGCATCGCTTTCCTACACGGAGGGTCTTCAGTGGTACTGGGCTCGAACTCATGACATGACAACCACGATCCGATACTTTGACCACTTGGCTAACGCGACGACCGGGGTCAACCAAAGTATTGTATCTACTTCCACTTCCGCAACATCATACTCAATCACATCTTCGTCTGAGGAATCCTGTATGGGAGTACTTTTCTGCCGTTTGTGCTCTGCCATTTTTATTTCTCTATTTTTGCTTCATTTAGTTTTTTTAATAAATGTTTTTTATTGCCAGAGAGTTTTTGAAGTTTTTTTATTAATCCTGTATTGTAGATGCAGAAGGGGGTTGAATACAAGATTTGGATGTGGAAACGAATATGATTGATGGAGATTCAATAGGGTGAACAGAATTATTGGTGGTGGAAAGTTTGGCATTAGACATAGGAATAGGTGGGGCCGAGGCTCTGACACAGTACTCTAATTGAAGAGGTAGGTAGCAAGATGTGTGCTTGGGTTGAAGATGATGTGGAAACTGCAGGACTAGATATTGATATATATTTGATTTTGGGTGTTATGAAAGTCTTTAAAGTAAAGCTAAAGATGGGCATATTATTTTTGTTATATTTTCATCTGTTTATGTAGAATTGTTTATAGAGTATTTGGCAACCTGAGCGTAAGTTTGAAATATCTGTGGGACTACTAATTTTCGTGCTTCTTATGATATATTTTTATTAGTTTTGAATTCTTGAATTTATTTTTCAGTTTTCCACTTTGGGCATACTTTTGAGTCAGTAGAATGGGGTTGAGAGCAATTAATACCATTTCGGCTCTAGTCTACAATCTGTGGAAGCATGTCCAGTAGTCAGTTGACCACGGCAGAATGTTTCAGAGTGGCTGAAACTCTGGCACATGAAAAAGCGCAGAGGGTTCGGTATACAGCAAGGATGGGCAGACTTTTCCAGGGGCGGGCTACTTCTAATTTTTTTCAAGGAGTTGCAGTCCACCCAGTGTCAGTGGCGCACACAAGGGTGGGGGAGGGTCTCACGGGTCCGTACCCTCACTCATTACCCTTCATTTTTTCCCGATTCATAATAGTCTCCATGTTTATAGTACGCAAAGGTAATTATTTCATATTAGTAATTTCTTTATTTGTTAGTGTTAATTGTTTATTCAGTAATTTATTTTTTGCTGTTTTTTGTTCCCGACAATCGACAGAATCAAAAAACAATATGTTTGGCTGCGCAATGGTGTATGAAACGAGAATGGTACACCTTCAACTCTCGACACCCTTCCTTTTAAAAATGCTTGTGTGAGCTACTGCCCAATGTCGTAGGTGTAGTGAGGTAAAGAATAGGTTATTATAATATTAAGTATGGAATATGTACTAACGTACGGAATAAAATAAAAAAACACTTTTAAAACTGCGATTAAAGCAAAACGTAATATAAAATATTTAATAACAATAGCCCCAAATATGTTGTTGTTAATCCTCCAGGATCTGACGAAGTTGGGAATTTTGTTGGAGCTCCAAATATAATTATATCATGATAAATTTATTATGAAACAGTTCAAAATATATTTAAAATATTTTATATTTTTATCTAAAGTTTTTGTTGTTATAGTCAGTAGAAGGCTTAGCCTGCGTACTGTCATCCAATCTTGAATTTTCCGTATATAATTACTAACTGCTAAACTTTATATGCAGTCACCCCAAAATGTCTAGGTGGTTCACTGGTCAATCGCAATCGACGTAATGCTTACACCGGGTATATGTGGGACGGTAAGGTAATATATATAGAGACTTAGCAATATTAAAGAACACTTTGGCGAGAATTTTAAGGAAGCCCTATATATATATATACACAAATCGTTTTTAAATACACATTCTTTCCTTCCGTGGAGAATTTTTTGGAGATAAAGGAGGGGGAGCAAAATAGATGCTGAGAGAAGTATTTTACAATGTAAACATATATTTTTTACAAGGATTTGTAGAAAAGGGTAAAAACATATTTGATATAGTATTGATAAAATCGAGCACAATAATACTTACTATAAAAATTCACACACGCATTAGTATTCCAAAACAAAACACGTGAATCTCGTTTTTTAAAAAATTGAAGAAATTTATTTGTAAATTTTTTTTATTGCAGCGTAGTACGAAAATAATGTAGCTCGCTGGAGAGATTCGTAGACTATACTTACTACCAAGTTTGGCAATTCCTTCTCCTTTTCTACTTTCTTACTAAATCTAGACTTTATATAGTCGAATTCATTAGCATATCACTATCTCGTGTTTTTCCCGAGGAGGCTGTGAAATAGAATAAATGCTGGCCCCAAAGTTACCCAAGAGGGTTAATAGAAGTTTGACGCGGATAGACCCGTCACAAAGTTAGAAGTGAATCTATTCATTGTTTAATATATCATTGTAGATAAACTTCAACAAAAAACACCTGGTTACTATTTCGATTGATCGTATAACTAAAAATAAAGATAATTTGTCACGAATAATAATTTAGGCTTTTTATATACATAAGTTTTAGCAATATATAGGGAACAATTATTACAACAGAAATTTTTTTCATAAAAGGAGAATGCTTTTTTAAAAAAGTAATTCTTTCTTGATTTGTGACGGATCTGTACGGTTCCTTTTACTAACCCCTAGGGGATTTCATTAGGACCATCATTTTTGAAGTGAAACTTCTTTGCGGACGGGAGTGAATGGAAAATTTACCCAGTTTTGCGTAACAGTGAAAAAGCAAACGGAAGTAGTGATTCCCCCATCCCGCCGAAACGTCGCCATGGTGAGGAGATAGCGAGCGGGAGGAAAAGGGAGCTGTGGGAGGGGAAGGGTACACCCCGTGACTTGCGTCATATCCGTGAAAAAGTTGGACGATTGCTAAGGGGGAGTCGTGCTCTTGCTGCTATGGACGAAAGGCGCTTAGGTATTGGTGACATTAAGCTACTCTCTTTACGAACTCATGGGGCGTATTTTCGTAGTTTTTAGCGCGTTTTTCACGTAGTGGAACAAAAACGCTATTAGGACGCAAATTTCGTCTTCGTCTTTGTTCCATATTTTGTCGTACCTTTTTCTCAGCCAATAAGCAACCAATTGACCTCGGGTTTTGTGCATTGGGTCGCATTTGTGCCCTAGATGAGCCGAATCATATTTAAATTTAATCATTTTTAAGTACTGTATATTACTTTCTGTTAGTAAAAAGTTCATTAGTTGCATTATTGTAAAATACAACATGTGTAAAACGTGCTAAAATTACTTGGCCATGCCAATGTTTGATATCTTGTTATGTAATAAACGTGCCGTTTTCAACGAATAAACGCACCCAAAATATTACTATTAAATGGCTCTTCCCGTTACGGGAGTGTCTGGGGCATTGTGTATATGTCACTAACGTTAGCGCCAGAATCGCTACGAATAGCATCTTGTAAGCAAACACAGTGACTTCTGTTAGTGATGCATAACTTTATATTGCTGAAGTGAAACTTCTTTGCTGACGGGAGTGAATGGGCAATTTACCCAGTTTTGCGTAACAGTGAAAAAGCGAACGGAAGTAGTGATTCCCCCTCATCCCCCCGAAACATCGCCATGGTGATGAGATAGCGAGTGGAGGGGGTACATACACCCCGTGTGACTTGCGTCATATCCGTGAAAAAGTTGGATGATTGCTAAGGGGGAATTGTGCAACAAAAGTATATCTCGCCGCTATGGACGAAAGGCGCTTAGGTATTAGTGACATTAAGTGGATACTCTTGCTACTCTCGTAACGAACTCGCTTTGGCGTATTTTCGTAGTTTTTTATGTAATAAACGTGTCGTTCACAACGAATAAACGCACACAAAATATTACCTTTATATGGCTCTTTCCGTTACGGGAGTATCTGGGTCATTGTGTAAATGTCACTGACGTTCGCGCCAGAATCGCTACGGATAGCGTCTTGTAAGCAAACACAGTGACTTCTGCGAGTGATACATTAAGTTTATATTATTAATTTTTATTTCCATTGAATCAAAATAAATTCTGGTCAGATAGCCTAGAATAAATGCAAAAAGAGGAAAAGTTTCGTGGAAAAAAAAGCAGAACTAGCAGCAATTCCTGGCGAAAGTCTATTTATCACCAGGTAGTTCTGTCGCAGCTTTTATCATCTTTATCCATTAAGTTTTAGTGCTATATACATCAGAGGCTGCTGCAATCATTGGATCCGATGATGATTAAAAGCCGATTATCTTAACTGTAGACTTTAATGTTAATTTTGTTTCAGAAAAAGCAAAGCCACTCATTGAATTCTTGAAACGGACACTGAATTTGACAATGAATACTGATTCTAGAGAAGGAAAAATAATTTACGGAACCACACGATTGGTGCGTTTCCTCACATTTTCTTGATTGACTGCAATCGAAGATTTTTATATCCTACTTCAGTTGCCACACACCTATTGCGTCTTTCTTGGAAAATAATGATGCAGAAAATTGAATAAAAATTTTATTTTCATAAAATGAAGTTTGAATTTTATTGGATTAAAGTAAGTTACTCAGCAGTTTAATATAATTCGATCTATACCTGCATTTACGGTCAACGTCGCCAAAGCAGTTTCACTTCTATCGCGGGTTAATAATATTCTTTAAAAAAATTATATGTATATTCTAATTCTTACACTAAATGGAATAAACATATTCAATCATTTACATACTTTTAAAAAATCACGGTTGGAGAAAGTAGTCAGTCGACTTAAGGGGGGAATAGTACCTTGCGGTGTCTTGATATTGCACATTTTGACGTACTTTTTCCGATTCCTCACCTAACCAGTAAATTCTTCTCCTTTTAATATGAGTTTCTTGCAGTTCGTGCAGAAAAGTACAAAGCTTAAAATAAAAGAAAAAATTTTTCTGTAAAATTATTGTAATTTTTTAAATAGCATAACAAATGTGGATACAAAAATAGTAAAAACTAAATAGCTCTCTTTCTGTTACACACAAAGTAACTTTTGGAAGACTAAAGGTAGATCCTGTGTTTTTATATAAAATAAAAGCTTAAGAATGCCTGTATTCTGTATACCTCCGATTTTAAATTTAAATCATATTTTAGCATTTTTTTAAAATTAAAATAAATTTAAAATCAATCTTTTTTTTAGAATTTATCACATTACAAAATAAATTCTACTGATCCAATCCCAAAAACTGAGGCATACAGAATGCAGATCTACAAGTACATTTTACATATAAAATATCGTAGCTCTGAAACCAAAGCTTTCTTTAAATTTTGTAAGAAAGTGGAAAATTCAGAAACTAAGAAAATCAAGTTTAAAGATTTAATTTTTTTTTACATTAAAATAAATCTTTTTACATTTAAAATGTATCCATTTCATATATTGAGGCTTCCTTTTTCATAAAGTGTTCCTGCCTATTTTGTTTCTCATTCTCAGTGCCGTAGAAGCCGTTTTTGTGAGAGTTATAGACAATTTCCACTCTCGTTATTCATGCCTGAAAATCAGAAATAACAGAAAAATATTTATTTTAAAACCCAGATTTTTCATAATATCAAGCTAGTTTATCATCATATATCAATATTGATTCATTTCAAACCAATATCAATTGTTGTTTTGTAAGATGCTGATATTTTTGGTCAGTAATTCTAAACTGTAAAATTGAGTTGTTAACCTCATCACTTGAGCAGGATTTAAAAGTACGAGGTGAGTCGCCAACAGACCTCTTGTTGCTTCTAAGTGCGAGATACTGATGAAACAAATAAAAAATCAAAACATTCCAAACAGAATCTAACGAAAGTTATGTTTCTTTACATATTTCAAGTATTTTTGACACTTACATTTTTACGTGCTGAGAGCGTAATTTTTGTCAGATTTCAACGAGGTTTGCTTTAAAACGTTCTTAATGATGTACATTAATTTTTAAAAATGTTTTTGAAAATCCTATGGCCCTTTAAAATTTTTTTCCTTTTCCTTTCTGTACCGTTAATGTTGTTAAATGTTCTGCGAATGGAAACTGACTTTCAGAAAGCAGATCACTTTTGCTTTGCTGCACAATATTTCGAACAAATATTTTAATTTATAAACAATTTTTTAAATGTTATTGTAATGAAATGTTCAGCTTCTTATTTAACCCTTTCAGTGATAAAATAGTGTATATACGTCAGTGAGGAGCTGTGTCTAAGGTGGTATGGACGTATATATAAGAATTGTGTTTTTAGCTTCAAATGTGTGTGGTAAAGCTGTTTATGCACACCAGCCTGTAAAGTTTTGTAGGGAGATAGGGCTATCTATTGGAAACAAAGAGTATTAATTTTCGTCTTACACCTTAAGTAGAAGCGCCCTAGCAAATATTTTACCGAAAACTTGTGAATTTACGATAATCCAAGATGGCAATGTGTCGATGAAAACTAGAGTATATATCGAGAACTACCCGCGGGCGAACACATGAGTACTAGATTGTTTTGATTTTGTTACGACTTTAATTCAAAATAGTCTTTTTCTTGACTTTTGAATTAAAGTTTTCACCTATTTTTTTTACAAAAGTATGTGCCTTGTCTTTAATATAAGGCTTTTATAGGAATTTAGCGAAAAAATGTGATAAAAATCTGCTTTTTTTTTGACGGATTACTTAAAAAAACATAAATTTAAGGCATGTGGCTACCTTCGGAGCATTTTATTGAAACATAAATTTTCAACTAAAAAAAACACTTTTTCTTTAAAAAGGGTGTGCATAGAACTAGGAATTAAGGTTAAAGTGTAGTATATGGGCCTTGGCGATGTCAAATTTTTTGGGTGACCAAAATCGATCGCCAAGCTACTTCACTTAGCGATAGGTTTCCCGAAGCCAGAATGAATTCGTCATCTGATCATAATATCTATATAAAAATCCAAAGAAAAATCGCCAAATCGAAAGGCCCCCTATACTACACTTGAGTCAGGAATTAAAATACAATTCCACAAAATTTTAAATTATTTTGGATAGATTGAGAATTTTTAGTAAAAAATTGCAGTTACAGTAAACCTTGTATTGAAAATTCTAATTAATATATTCAAATAATATTAAAACTGCACAAAAATAACATCATTATCTGTGCCTAGAGCGATAAGATTTATAATATTTTTGAAATCTGTCAATTTTTTTAAAAAAAAACATGTTTTTTTCTCACAAATTGTATGTGCAATTAAATGCATAAATACATACATAGAGATTATAGTCTATAATACAAATAAAAATTTTCTGAAAATTTCAATTCAATATCTTAAAAAGAAATCCATTTGTGAACTTTAAAAGCATTGTCTGATAAACTATGTTTTTTGGCTTCACGGTAAAGATTTAAATACAATATGAAAAATGTTCTACTAGTTGTACATTTCTTAAACTCACCATATTTATAACTCAAACTCTTTAGCTTCATGTTTAACTAATTTTTTAACCCTTTTGCTGTTTTCTGGAGAGTTTTATAGGTTATAAAAACTGTCGAGTTTAGTAAAATTTTCATGAAAAATTGCAATTAGGATCTTTTACACAAAATTCTAATGAATGTATTCAAATAATATTTAGACAGTACATAAATAATGGAACATTTTTATATGTATTAGGAATTAAAAGTTTTTTAAATATGCCCAAATTTCATGCAAAAACTCGATTTTTTTAAAAATTAATGATTTTTTTTTCCATTTAAATGCAATGAAGTACATAAATACAGTGAACCATAAAAGTGTTCGTACACTTGCAGTTTCCTATAAAATTTAATGATTTCGACTAATAAAAATTAATGTATAGAAATTGTAATTTTTTTATGATATCTGCCACTTGTTCTTAATGGAATGACATAATTATTTTTTTTAAATAGTCTAACTATTATTTTTAAAAATTAATAATCAAAAAGCTACTGAAAAATTATGCCACAAAAGTCTTTGTACACTTAACAAAAATCTCAACATAGTTTTAAATATTGCGCGGCATTTCATTCTTAATTTAGAACTTAGTGGGGTATCTTTTAGTGGTCCACAACAACTTTTAAACATCTTGCTATAGATTTAATCAGTTTCTTGTAATTTCTGCATCGATTTACCTCCATGCTTCTGTGATTGTTGTTTTTAATTTCCATTATGTGTTTATATGTCATATTTTCTTTTTTATTTTAAATCTAGTTCTCCTCAAATATGCTCTGCTGGGCTAAATAAATTGATTGAGGAGGTGTTTTCACAAAATTTTGGGGCAGTTATAAAGACACCAGCGGTGTACATTTAGAGCAGTACGCTTGGCGTCATTATCCTATTGAAAAAGGAAGTCGTGTTCAATATCAAATTTTGGACAGACAATTTAAAATTTCTCTTTAAAACATTTGACTAGAGCTCATGATTCTCAATACCATCAAAATTTACCTAATTCTGTGGCTGATTTACGCCTCCACGCAAGAACACTTTCACTTCCATGGTTCATTCATCCAACTAGATTCTTGTGACAAAGTTTCAGAAAATTCAAAATTGACAGGAAAGTAATTGGGATGACAGAAAATTCAACATTTTTGATTCTGATGGGCATATAATAGTTTTAAAGGAAATAATGAGGCATTTAATCCCGTGAATTTATGTGGAACAAGAGCTCCTCCACCTCCATGCTTCAACACAGAGGTGTTCTTGCAGAGAGGGGGTGTAAATATGCTTCAGTGTTAGGTAATTTGGTATTTTGATGGTATTGAGAATTATGAGCTCTATTTAAATATTTTAAAGATCAATTTACCTCCATGCTTCTGTGATTATTGTTTTTACTTCACATTATGTGTTTATATGTCATGTTTTCTTTTTATTTTAAATCTAGTTCTCCCCAAATATGCTCTGCTGGGCTAAATAAATTGATTGAGGAGGTGTTTTCACAAAATTTTGGGCAGTTACAAAGACACCAGCGGTGTACATTGAGAGCATCATGATCCTGTTAAAAAATGAAGTCATATTCAATATCAAATTTTGGACAGACAATTTAAAATTTCTCTTTAAAATATTTAAATAGAGCTCATGATTCTAAAGAGAATTTTTAAATTATCCTCTCAAAATTTGGATATTTCAGACGACTTCATTTTTTAACAGGATAATGACGCCTGGCGAACTGCTCTCAATGTACACCGCTGGTGTCTCTAAAACTGTACCCAAAATTTTGAAAACACCTCCTCAATCAATTTATTTAGCCCAGCAGAGCATATTTGGGGAGAACTAGATTTAAAATAAAAAGAAAACATGACATATAAACACATAATGGGAAGTAAAAACAATAATCACTGAAGCATGGAGGTAAATCGATGCAGAAATTACAAAAAACTGATTAAATCTATACCGAGACATTTAAAAGTTGTTTTGGACACTAAAAGATATCCTACTAAGTTCTTAATTAAGAAAGAAATACAATATTTATATAAAGCTATGTTGAGATTTTTGTTAAGTGTACGAAGACTTCAGTGGCGTAACACATGGGCTGAAAAGTCCCGGGCCTAACAAAGAAAACAGTTTTTTTGGTTCAAAATTAGCGTTATTCATCAACGTAATCTCCATCAAGAGCAACGCAATCATTTCAGCGCCGCTCTAACATTTCAATACCACTTTTGTAGAACGATTTATCTTTTGCCTCAAAATAGGCCTCAGTTTCAGCGATAGCCTCTTCATTCGTGCGAAATCTTACCGGCGAGCATTTTTTGTAGGTCTGCGAACAGCCAGTAGTCGCATTGCTTCGCTTGAAAGGTATTTTTCCCCATCAAGAAGCAGTGTAAAATTAAAACACGAAATTGTTTTTGATCCATTGTTCTGAAAATAACAAAAGTAGCGTCACTCTTAGCACAATAACTCACAAACTAATGAATAGAATATCATGAAACTTTATATATATATATATATATATATATATATATATATATATATATATATATATAACAGCTGTCTTTTGAAGGTTAGTATTAACTGAAAAAAAGGTGACTGCAATAAAACTAGCGCCATCTATGTGTTAGGCGCGGGACTTTTCAGCCCATGTGTTAATTTTTCAGTAGCTTTTAGTATAATTATTATTTTTAAAAATTAATCAATTTTTAAAAAAAATAACTATGTCATTCCGCCAAGAACAAGTTGCAGATATCATAAAAAAAATTACAATTCCAAAATATTAATTTTTATTAGTCGGAAACAATAAATCTTATATGAAATTGCAAGTGTACGAACACTTTTTGGGTCCACTGTATATACACAGAGATTAGATTTTGATTCATGACACAGATACAACTAAATAAAACATGTTCTGAAAATTTAAATTCAATATCTTAAAAAATATTTTGTGTAGGGATCAGCATCTGGTTTTGTTAACTCCAATTCCAGTTTACTAATTATGCTATGAATTTGCTGCTAGATATCGTAGAAACAAAAATAGTGTTTTATGGAATCTGAAATGTATAGGCTATAAAATAAAAACACAAAAGTAATTTTGAAAATTTTCACCAAAACTGCGAATTTTGGGTAGTTAATGAAATTTACTTGATTCATAATAAGTCATATTGTTTGATTTTTTGGGCACTTGCTTATATGGAAATAATGATTTAAGTATTCCTTTGCAACATAGGAATAATTTTAGTTTTATTTTCATATTGAACTTTAATAATTAAAAAGATTAAAATGGCTTGCATGTCTTGAAAAAGGCAACCCTACAAAATAAATTTTTGTTTTCAATTATTAATCTTTTTAAGAGACTAATTTCTAGTAAATTTTAAAGAACTTTTTTAGCTTATTGGTAAATGTACGGAAAATGTCTTAAAAGTTCTCATAAAGAAATTATTTAAAAGAGTCAACTATTTCAATACATTTATTTTATGATTCCTTTCACCCTCATTTTCGAATTTTGAAAGAATCAAAATTTACTGAAAATAACAGAATGAGCAAAATTAGAGTTAGTAAAATTGAACTTAATCTAGTTCAAGAATGTTTTTTAATTTTCAGTTTGGGACATAGCATGTCAAAATTTAATCTACTTTAATACTAATATTTAATGGATATTTTGTATTATTAATAATTGGTCTACATTGTTTAAAAATTGGATTCATCTTATAACATAGTGCAGAAGGCACTTATGACCATTTAAAAAATCTTATTAAATTGATATTTAAAAAAAAGAGGGAGAGAAGCTGAGTCAAAGTAAGTTTTAATTCGCAACATATTGACCTTTATTGTGACTATAGTGTTTTGTTTATTTGGATGAAAATAAATGAAGTATATATATCAGATTCTTTATATTTAACCCAATACAAATATATTTTATACTTTTACTCATTAAAGAAAGGTAGAGAAAAATTATATTCTTACGGTAAAATCTGGCATATCATGCATACCATCGTATAACATGCACTTATACTTTCAAGTAGCAATTTTTAATTTCTATGTTTATTTGCTGTATAATGTGCATCCCCTTTTTCATGAAGAAACCTGAGATATATGTGAGCCATGCTCTTAAAGTTTGAAAGTCATTTATTCTAAGCTTTAGTAAAAAATAGTATACATCTAGAAGTGCAACCTTTTAAGTTCATAAGGAACGCCATTTCTTTTAAATGAACAACATTTCAATCTATGTAGAAATCTAATTTTTTCCCTATGCTCACGTTTTTTTAAAGCTCTCATTTTTATACCTGGCATATAATGTGCACACATAAAATTCAATCTTATTTTTAGTGTTAAAAATGTGCATTGTACACCAGATTTTACGATACATATTACCACAATAATGCCAATGTTCAAGATAACGCACCAAGTTGGTGACCCCAATTTTGTATATGTCGTATGAGCCAGATTGACAACCATGTGTTATTACATATAATTTCTCAAATATGGTTGCAATAATATATATGTAAGTACCAAAAATTAATTCAGCTTGGGTACAAAAACTCATGTTTTTCCACTTGTATACAACATACCTGCAAACAAAAGAAATCTTGGTACTTATGTATTATCGCAACCAACTGGCGACATTATATGAAATGAAACACCTGTTTGCCAATTCAGCACATACAATACACAAGAAATTGGAGGGTACTTGCATATTATCGCCAACTCTAAATAACTTGCTGAGTTGGCCCCCCCGATTTCCTATGTGTGGTACATGCTGAATTGGCAACCAAAGTCTTCATTTCATATAATGTCACCAATAGGTTGCAATAAGACGCAAGTACCAATCGGAGTTACCGACTAGGCGAGTTATTATCACAACAAATGCCAAATCTAATAATACCTAAGTGCTGAAATCTGTTCAGTCAGACACATATGAAGAACCATAAATTTAAAATATAGTTTATATAAACACGCTTTTATCCAACTAAAATCTCAATATAAGAATAAAATGATTAATTTTCTCGTTAATGTCATTGTGGTAAAAGCGTGGGGGCCTTTGTACTACGTTTTACACTAACTCTGCATTTTGGAATAGAACTAGTAAGAAATTATAACAATATTGATCACCCCACACTTTTATACGCAGTTATTATTTTTCCAGTTTCAATTTCTTTATTTTTTTCTGCTTCTTTTCTTGGCATTTCTAAATACCTTGTGTTCTATTTCTTTAAATACAGGCACTCATATTTTTCTAATTTGTTTTCTATAAAAAATTATTTACATATTTGCTTCTTAATGTAATTCCTTTTTTGCCAGGAATAAGCCATTCTTTTAAATTATTTTCATTTTGAGTTCTTAGTGCGAGACTGTCATCGTTGATTGAAAACTATCGGATGGCAAAATTTTATTTGCAGCGATTTCAAAACCACTTCTAAAAGATATTTAATGTATAGTGTACTGATGACAAATTAGTTCCTGTATATCTAATATATAAAATTCTCCTGTCACAGTGTTTGTAACCAAACTCCTCCGAAATGGTGTGGCCTATTCTAATGAAATTTTGTGCGTATATTCAGTAGGTCTGAGAATAGGACGTAAACTATTTTTCATTCCGATATTGTAATTAGTTAAAAAGATATGAATTAAAAACCTTAAAACGCATAATTGTCTTAACCCTGCGCGTTATTTTTCCCGCCTAGCGTCGTGAATGAACAGAGGGTGAAATTTTTCGGTATTCTCGACGTTATTTAAACAGCCATCCGATTTTTGTTTTTTAAATCAGACAAAAAATAATTACAGAATCGGAAAGATCATTTCTTTCGCCACGATACAGTATAATTTTTTTTTGCAAAATAATAATATTTTCTATTTTTTACGATTTTTTTAAAAGCGAGTTAAGACCGATGCGTTTTTATGAAAATTATTTCGAAATCGTTGGGTATGAATTTAGTTTGTATTATGAAAACGATGTTCTACACTAAATAACTTCAAGCCTTTTTCTTTTAGAACCAGTCAAAAAAAAGTTTTGGGCATTTTATTTTTTAAATAAGATTTTTCGAAAAATTGTCGAAATTTTTAACTTAACATTGAATAACTTCGTTATTTATTAAGATTATCATACGAAACTTTTGTTGCGTTTGTAGAATAATGTTATCAACTTCTGTGCGAAGATTGAAAAAATCGCTTAAAAATTACGGATTTTAAAAATTTTGTTGTGATTTTCGTAAAATAACGTTATTGCAAAAAATAATCTAAAAAGGATTTTTTGTAAATTTTTTATTTAAAAGTCCTTCGTTTCGGAAATTATGTATTTATATGTATATATTTTATGGATAAAAACTAATCTATGAATTTCATACATTTTGCACTTTCTGCCAAAGACCATTAGTTTCACATTGTAGACTTTGTCGTCATGTTCTAAATACTCATATGGGCATAGCATAAGACTTCATGTGTTATGCTAAATTTTGTAGATAGCCGTTTAGAAAGCTATATAATTATGAACAACATTTGTAAAAATTTTACTCTAATGAGGAAAATTTCAAAATTCCTCTCAGAACCAGTTATTTATAAATTCTTCAGTAAATAATTTAGAAGACTCGCATATCCTAACATGTAATTTATTTGAAACAACACTGTTTGAAAGGCTTTTTCACTCACATTTCATAACTCAAAGACATGATTTGATAAAAATAAAATAAAAAAAGCTGTTTATTTATGTACTTTTATACACTAGAACCTATATTTAAAATGATAATTCAATGTATATTATATTAAAACAACTGTTCTGTACAAATAAGGATGGAGTTGACTATAATATAGATTTTTTTTATAATCAATAAAAAAAATATCTAAACACTAACTTATTGGACAAAACATGTTTCAAAAATCTCACTTATATTCTTGTTTATTTTTTAATGTATATATGTATGTGTACAATTTCCAGAATAAATATTTCAACAATAGGATTTTGGTTTGATTTATTTTTCTTGTTAACAGTGAATAATATTGAGAAAAGGTATTAAAAATAAAATGCTGTACACCAAGTAAAATTTCTAAATTATGATTCTATTGGTCCTTATGATGTTATTTTTTTCTTCTAAATGGGTGCTGAAAACTTCTCTAAAAACACTTTCTAGTTGGTTAAAAACTAGATGTTTTGTTAATGCAAAAATGTACTGTTTTAGTTGTTTTTACATTCTTCTAAGGACTGGGATTTTTAAATATTTTAATTTAAAAAAACATTAACTTAAAAACTATAATATTTGTTTTCTTTGGTGATAGGAGAGTGTAAAATCAGTTGATTTAACAAAAAACGAGCCTAATTTGTTACATAGCAATGCATTTTCTTTATTTCCATCTGGATGCATGTGTTTCTATTTAAACAAAACAATCAGGGCCGATCCTAGCAGGTGTGCAGCGCGTGCACCGCACGCGGGCGGCCAAGACAAGGGGCGGCTGCAGGCCGTATATGGTTCTATCAATCAAATAAATTTTTTTTAAAATTTTTCAACATAAATCTTATAATAAATCGTGCTAAATTTTGAATAGTTATTGAAAAATCAAGTCCCGTTTTCCCGATAATACAGCATAATTTAAGAAAAGTAGAGTGGTAGTGCATAGTGTGTTGGCCGATTGTCCATAAATGTCTACTCTTTACAAACATCCTTCATCTGATAGCAAAATTCGTGTTGGATCCGACAATACCGCATTAAAAAAGGTTTTTTGTTTTGTTTTGTTTAATAGTGGCAGTGCTCTGTGGATCGAAGCTTAATAAAGGTGTCTCACAAAAAGCATTTTTTACGAAAGTTGCTTTACGAAAATATCTAATAATGTTTAAATTCAACATGAATTTAGGGAATATAAAGGTTTTAATTTAGTAATAGCTTTACAATTAAGAAAAACAAAATCGGAGAAAGAAGCGATTTTTGCCTTAGGTTTACAAGGTTATAAACAATGCTCGTTTTTCTTTTTAGTGAGTTATACCTCTATCAAAAGATAGTTTCTTGTAGTTTATTTGGTATTAAGTCATAAAAGAAGAAAAAAATCTTGCAGCTTCTTTTGACTTTCGAGAAAATGATTTTTATTACAAAGCCTGTTATTAATGTCAGCGAAGTTAATACAAATTAAAAGCTCATCTTGATCTATGTATATTGATGCAGCGCTACAATTACTTCATTAATTTAACATATTATGACTTACGCAGGTTCGATTAATTTAACTAATGTCTGCATCATGATAGTGGTTAGTACTTTAAAACTCAATTAAAAAACAATGAGATTAAATGAATAATTCGGATTTAATTAAATCAAATTCTTTTATTACTTTTAAAACATTTCTAGGTTAAAATAATAAAACTATTAAAATTTTAAGAATAAGAATACTACAACATTTCACTTATCTGAAACGGAGGCATGGAGCTGGGTGGCACTTGGACGGCCTAAATTTAACTCTCTCTTAATCTGAAATCATGGTAATCTGTCTTCTGCTAATCTGTAAATCTCTATATCTGCCGAGAAATTGATTGACTGATTGACGCTGATCATCATTAAGAAACTGGAACGCGCGAAGCGTTCCTCCGTCCCATACTGGTTGTATTGTGCTCTTATAGTTGTTAGGCCTTAATGGAATTTGAGTCCTGGAAAATTGTGATAGATGTAGAAGGTAGTTGTGGTTAAGCTGGGTGATAGATGGAACTGGGTAAGTTTAATTGGTTCTTGCTAACGGACGAGGAGCTCGTCTGTTATTGCTGAAAGGGGATTAGTGAGATAGCACTCTATATGCTGTCCTGGCGTCGGAGAGATAAATAAAAAATTAATAATAAGCATGAAAAGAAGTAGGTTGCCTGTGTGGTTCATTGAGTAATTACAGTAACTGAGCAGGGAGATACGTGTGATAATGCGAGAAATTTTGATAGGAGGGGATCATTCGCCAAAAAGGAATGATCCTCTAAACTAATTTAAGGGGGATTGTAGGAGTCCAGTAAAATTCTTCTGGGTCTCTTACTATTGATATTAGGATTGTAGTTTTCTAGGTTTAAGATATTAGTATTATTGATGTTAGGTAAATTGTCGAAAAACTTTATGGCTAGATTTTGTATGTGAACTTTAAATATAGGAATTTTGAGAGAACTTTATAAATTTCTTTATTTTTGGTGTATCTACAAATTTTCGTAATGGTTCTAATGAGGGAGTTTTGGGCTGAATTTAAAAGGTTGATGTTAGAATCTGCTGCGTATCCCCACACAGGACAACCATAAGTTAAAATGGGCCGCAAAACGGCAGTGTAGAGAAGTACTTTGTTCCTTAGGTTCAAATGAGAATTCTGGCAAATTAAAGGGTAAATTGAGCGTACTGCGTTCCGGAATTTATCACGCGCATGTGTGATGTGTTGTTTCCATGTCAGATTTTTCTCTAGGATTAGTCCTAGGTATTTCGTACTCTGAGACCAGTGTAGTGGTGTGGTATACAGGGTAGGAGGTGTGCAAGGCTTCCTCCTCCTAGTGAAGAGTACTGCTATTGTTTTGTCTATGTTAATTTTAATTTTCCAGGTGTTAAAGTAGTTTTCGAGTAGGTGTAGATGTGCGTTAAGAGCTTTTGTAATAGTGTCATGATTTTTACAGGTAGCAGAGATGGCAGTGTCATCCGCATAAATATTAGTGATGGTTAGTTTGTGAGTAGGGATGTCGTTTATATATATATTGAATAATAATGGACCAAGTAGGCTTCCTTGTGGAACACCGTACTTGATAAAAATAGTAGAGGAAAGAGTATTATTGACTTTAACATTAAAGGATCTATTTACAAGGTACGAATTAATTAGATGTATTAAAGCAGGTGGGAAATTGTTAGTTATAAGTTTATAAATGAGACCGCTGACCCAGACCCTGCCAAAGGCCTTCTGAATGTCCAGAAAGACAGCCCCAGTGGACCTGCCTCTCTGAAATCCAGAAGAGATCTTTTCAGTCAATCTGAGCAGCGGGTGATAAGTGGAGAGATGCCTGGTGAAACCATATTGATTTGGATTAATAAAATTGTTATTGTTAGTGAACGTATTTAATCTATTGAGAATTATATGCTCGGTAATTTTACTTAAGATACTTAATAGGGAGATGGGACGATAACTTTCTGGGGAGTGACTTTTTTTATTTGGTTTTAAGATTGGAAATACTATTGCACTTTTCCAGTTGTTAGGAAAGTGTCTAAGAAAAAGAATCTTGTTAATTAAAAAGGTAAATAATAGAATCATTTTGAGAGGGAAGTTCTTAACCATTTTGTTAGAAATATTGTCTTTTCCTGGGGCTTTGTTATTAGAAAGATTTTTAATGTATTTAATAATTTCATCTGGGTTAGTTGGGGTGATGGGGAGAGGCGGGGGGTGAGAGAAGAAATTTTCTAGCGTATTAGTGATCTTATTATCAATAGGGTATTCACCATCAGGCCTAATATTTTCCGAGAAGTTATTTTTAAGAGTAGCAGCAAGTAGCTGCCGAGAAATGTCCCGGTTCCTCCTTTTAAGTGGGGGCAAATTACCCCCTTTTTCATCCGCACGCCCTTTGGTCCCGCCTAGCCATTGGTCAGGAACCAAGCGCAAAGTTACAAATTTCAGGAGGACTCTTCCAAATTATGAGTCCATTCAACTTTGCTGACCGGCCGTTGGGACCCCCCCCCCAACTAAGGAATGCGACAACATCCTGTCAACAAAAAACAAGGGGAATACACAAATTACATGTGTCTTAGGGACCATCTTCAAACTCGATCAGCATCTAAGCCTTCCAGCCTCCAAGCCACCCATCACTCCTCCCCCGTTTCAGACTCACAAACAACTGGAAAGAGAGAAAAAATTAACACATATTTTGCAGTAGACATACAAAACTGAAATGGGAGTGATTAAATGACAATAGTAATAGTCCAACAGCGAGCCGGAAATGGATCTTCTTGACACGATGAAATCTTGGAAAAACAACTGCAGCAGAGGAAGAAAAAAAAAACTGGAGGGGAATCCTTGATCCCGACGATTGAGCCTTTTAGTGCCAAGTGCAGTAGGAAAAGGCGGAAGTGTCCCCCTTTCTGTTGTGAAGGTGAAGAAATAACGACAATTATGTCCTGCCGTTTGACGAATTGAAGAGGGGTGGAAGACACCACGCTGGAAGAATGTAGCCGCCGTAATGGGTAGCATATTGTTGAATTCTCTTATTGACTTCGCGGCATTGTAGGAACCTTTAAACGTTTGTCTCCTCTGCTCCCTCGTGTTGGAGGTCGTAAATCGTGACAGCTCCCGAACCTGATGAATGTGGCTGGCCTGTCATCCTGACGCCATGGCGAAGGGGAAAATTTTCCTTTCCTGTGGTCCGTGAGTTGCATCCCATCTCGACCTTAATGAAAAAAATACTCCCAAAAGAGATTATAATAAGTGCGGAAATGTTCTACACACACCAACACGTGAACTCATTATTTTCCATTTCACTTTCTCCCTCCCCACTAACTTCTTGACCGGCAGGGACTTTCGTTTGAATACCACACCGACCATCCCCTGCCTCCGTTTCTGCCAAACAAATGTAGTACAATAGAACGACTTGTAAAGAAAAAAAATTCATAAAATTCGAATTTTGAGATGAGATCTGGGCTACCGCATAATTTACACAAAAGAATTGCACTCACGAAAACATTGTAACAGTATAATTGTGTACATAACACAGCAGTGATTAATATGTAATATAAATAAAACAAGTGATATATATATATATAAAGATACAAGAAGTAAATACTTAAAAAAAATTTTTGACTGTGACACAGATTTTGGCACGACATGTATGCATAGTAAAATGGGTAAAAACAACATTTCCGATGTCTGGCATGAAAGTTAAACAGATATTTTGTATAATTATGCCAACTCCTCCTTCTCACTGATCATCGCAGAACGACATGATGAAGAAAATTTATTAGCTAATAATGTACACAAAAATTATCCACCATTTTAAGGGATTAGAAAAATTTATTTTCCAGTGTGAGATTGTAACAATTTGTGAGAACAAGTTTAGATAAGTTATTATTATTATTTATGGGTATAATGAAAAAACAGAAAAACATCACAACGTTGCATCACCTAACATCGAAATTCGACATGATAACAATATGGCATGATTACATAAGAAATTGCAACGTACACCAAAGTCAATGAGCATAAGGAATTATAAATTCACCCTGAGCCTTGAGTACTAATTAAATTAAGCATGCATTTGAAATACAACGTACAACAAAATCAATAGCATAAAGGAATGACAAATTCACCATGAGAATTGCGTACGAACAGTATAACTTAGGCGTGCATTTTCCTTATTACAAAACGATGAATATGCATGTGATCAGGATGCAAACCCAAGGTTAAGAAACAAAATAATTTAATACTAAAAGTAGACGAGATTATTAAAATTGTGGCTATTAATAAAAATGGATTTTAAGTCTATATATAAAAAAAAACAATAGAAGGCGAAAAAAAAAAAACGAAACACTTCACTCTAATCCTTGAGTGCTATAAATGTACACTGAACAGAGCGATTCGCATGTCATCAACACCAGACACAAAAAAAAAATTTGTTCAACAAAAAAAGTATTAATTCCCATTACTATAACTAATTCACCAAAATCGACTATCGGCAACTCGAATACTGACTCTCAAACAACATAGCCATAAAACCTTATAACCAATACGATCCGCTAACAAATTAACTAACGCTACAAACAGATAACTATCTCTCAAAAACAGAACTAACTCGACAACTGAAACTCTAATTCTCAATCATTTCTACTAAATCACTTAACTAATACCTGAATAATCATATTAATTCACAAACTCATAAAACATTTCTCTGTATCTCTTCTTCCAACACTTCGTTAAACATAACTTCCGTAATTAATTCACATAACCCGCTAGATTCTAATACAACCATAATGACAACAATTTCCTGAACCTCTTTAACAATTCGCTAAACATAACTTCCGAAAATAATTCACATAACCCGCTAGATTCTAATACAACCATAATGACAACAATTTCCTGTACCTCTTTAACAATTCGCTAAACATAACTTCCGAAAATAATTCACATAACCCGCTAGATTCTAATACAACTATAATGACAACAGTTTCCTGTACCTCTTTAACAATTCGATAAACATAACTTCCGGAAATAATTCGCATCAGTATTCAAATATATCACGTACAATCTTAACTCAATTGTAATCAACACTCTTCACATAATGAAATTCAACTTATAAAAAAATTCATGCTCTAACCCACTAAGTATTCAAAACAATTTCATAAGTACAGAATGAACACAAGACTTATCTACCTCAATACTAAATAATATGACCAAGAATTTTCATAAAAAAAAATTATAATGAACCAAAAACACGAAATCAAAACTAACTTCACTTAATCAATCAACACTTATACCGAGTGGTACATCATGGAGGGAGAGAGAAAAATTCACATAAATCGACAAAACCGAAAGAAAAAAAAAACTGAATACCTAATTTATGGACAATTGAAACTCAACTACTCAAAAACATTCTAAAACGAGAGTACAAGAACACAATACTAGTAGCTATACTTTAAACATATCATAGAAATTCCTTTAGTGTGAATAAAATTTTACTAGTGCGATGGCCAACACAGAATAAAACAAACAACCATCTCGAATATTATCAAAATTCATAAAACACAATTGTAATCAAGAATAATAATGGCAAAATAGCTACTTTCTTCTACACTATCATAAGGTACTGGCGAAAACAATAAAAGTTCAAAAATACATAAATGATAATGCATCCACAATAAGTATTCAATAAGTAGGTTGCAAGAAAAACATATATTTGATTATAATAACATGATAAAACCAACGTTTAATAACTCAAAATTTAATACTTCTAAGCAACAATGAAATTCACAAGAGATAATGTATAAATGAAACACAATAACAAAATACGTAGAATGAGCATACTAATAAAACACATGGACCATGTATGGGACTACACACATAGCTAAAATAGTAATTCACTGACTTTATGAGTTATACAAGAGACCTTTCTCTATATTTCCTGACTTATTGTAGACATGTACCTTGTGTCCACAGTATATATTTTGAAATAACATACATGCAAAAGCATATGAGTGACAAAAACAAATTTTAAAAAAAAACATCAATGTATATAATATTGATATTTATACAAGTACCAACATAATAAAATACAATTAATTCTCATTGATACAAAATGAATTCCTACAATCTACCCGACAACAATCTTTGAAGTATTTTAAGATAAGCATGGACCCTTCTCCGATAACAAAATGTCGACAATAATATGAACAAAGTAAACAAAATTTTATGTATGAATTTAATTTATTTATTTTGAAACACTGTAATAAGTTTAATCTAAATATTCGAATTCACACGATTCCTTAAATTATATCTCTGTTCCTCACAAACATTTTTTACCTCTGTATCTACTGTTATATTTTCATCCAAATTGTTCAAATGCAAATATTTAAATCTTTTTATAAAAGGAATCATTCGGTTGACATGCGTGTTAAATTTCTTTCTCAGATGCTCGACATGCTGAACTCTGTAATTCACTTTGGAAAACCGTTCTACAACTCTATAGCGACCTTCGAACTTGGGTCTGAGTTTTGGAGACAATTTAGATTTAAGGTTAGGTATCCTGATAAAACATAAAGAACCAATTTGATAATCGTAATGATGCGACTTTGTATTCTTTGTGCTAAGAGCGATGTGCGATGCTTCTTGATTTTTTAAATTATCTAGGACTTTCTGAAAAATATTCTCTAATGAAGGTAAAAGTCTTTCGACCAGTGACTAAATACATTAGAACAATTTGGGATCGGAAAAAAAATTTTGCAACCTTTCATCTACCGAGGAAAATAAAAATTAAACTTGCGAGGTAAAAAATAATTTGCTTTAAAGTTAACGCCAATGTATTCACATTACAACAATCTTAAATTTATTATACATTCGACACAACACATTAGCGATTGCCCAAATTCATCTAAAAATTTCACGCGTGAACGAAAGAGGGGAAAAAAAATTTCCTCGAATCCTGGTCACTTGGCACCAGATGATGCAGCGCTACAATTACTTCATTAATTTAACATATTATGACTTACGCAGGTTCGATTAATTTAACTTGTTGGCGCTGCGATCGTCACCCCCACCGCACACCCACACTTGTACACTTCTCTTGCAAGGGAACCACTGCACAAAGCAGTCGCAATAAATGTTAATGTCTTAAAACTCGCATTTTTAATGAATTACAGTCCCAATAGCACTAATATTTCTAGTCCGTCGAGCCGGAGATATCCAGCAAATTATGGATATAATATTTTAAGACATTCATTTTAATTAAACCCCATTATATTCGCATTATTGCGCCATTTCGCGGAACAACGCCCAAAGTTGTTCGTTCTTCGCAAACATTCACCCCATCGACGGTGTCAAAGGTCACTTTTCCTCTCACCCCTTGCTTGCGTTTCGTTTTGTGTTCGTTTTCACCCTACTTAGGCTTGTTTTGAACTGTTCATTCTACGCTTTTCATTACGCCAAGTATTTCATTCTCTCGCAAGAACACTGAGCAACATCAATTTGGATAACATTTGACTTCTACTCACAAGGCTCCGCATTTAAATAGAGGTAAGCCAATTTCATACCTCTATTGTTTATTTCATTGCAAAAATTATATTTGTTTATATTGTCGCAAAAGTCAAAATGAATCCAATTGAAAAAATTAGAAATAAGAGAGCGCCTATACGTTCGGCCATAACAAAACTAATTACGAAAATTCAAAATTACATTGAAAATAACAGTGATGATGTAGATGATATTTTAGAATTACAAGATCAATTAATCGCAAAAGAACTCTCATTGAAGCAACTTAATTCAGAAATGGAAAATTTAATAGTAGATGCTTCTGAGTTCGATACTGAAGTTAACACATCCGAAGAATATTCGGAAAAAATTACTAGCATAAAATTTAAAATAAAATCTTATATCAAACGTCATGAATGCAATTTAAATGTTCCAAATTCAACACAAGTATGGTCGAGTCAAAATCGACCACAACTATCAATAAAACTGCCAGAAATTCCCTTACCAAGGTTTTCTGGAAAATATGAAGAATGGAGCAACTTTAAATTACAATTTAATAATATTATCTCAACAAATTCACAACTCTCCTCGGAACAGAAACTGCATTATCTTAAAGCTGCATTAACATCTGAAGCAAAGAATTTAGAGACTATAAGTGATTCATTTGAATCTTTATTTAAATCTTTAGAAGAACGTTATGAAAATAAGCGTTTAATAGTCGAAACTCACGTAAAGGCAATTTTAAACATAGCTAAATTAAACAATGAGTCAACAAAGGATTTAAGAAACTTAATTGATGATGTCAACAAAAACATTCGAGCGTTGAAGGTATTAGAGTTTGAAAGAAACAATCTTTCTGATACTTTAATCTTAAACATCATTCTTCAAAAACTAGACAAAGAGACTTTAAAACAATTTGAATACAGCCTTAATTCAACCGAAGTTCCTAAATTTGATGACTTCATTTTATTTTTAGAAAAACGCGCTCAAGTTTTAAGCAATATAAATAAAAATACCTTCGCAAAACCTATTATGCAAGATAGAAATAAATCAAAAAATTTCTTTATAAAACATAACAATTTTGTGTATGCATGTATTTTATGTAAGCAACCGCATCCAATTTTTAAGTGCGATTCCTTTTTAAAATTAAATGCCATACAGAGAAAGGAAATCGTCACAAAGCATAGTATGTGTCTCAATTGTTTAAGTGATCAACACAAAGTTTCAAAGTGTAAATCAAAGCATTCTTGTAGTGTATGTGGCTTTCGACACAACACTCTGCTCCACAGACAGAAGGGGGAATCTGTCAACGCTTCCCTGATTTATAGCGCTTTACCACTACAAGGTCAGGAACTGAGCAACGACGCAGAGGAGTTTCACTGTTCCCAGGAAAATACAGCTGCATCCCTTTCTTGTATCAATAGTAGGACCAAAACCATAATTCCACCAACAGCAGTAGTTTGGGTTTTGAATCATTCTACTGGAAGTTGTATTCAAGCACGCGCAGTCTTAGATTCTGGTAGTATGTCTAATATTGTAACGCAAGATTTCGCAAACCGATTAGGGGCTCCACAAAATAGAATTAATACTCCAATTTCCAGTTTAGGTGGAAATAAAACCATAGTTAAATCAAAATTAAACGCTACCATAATAAATGGCAACAGTTCATTTTCTACAACTTTAGACTTTCTGATTGTCTCAAAAATTACAGACTTTCTTCCTGTAACTCAAATAAACCTCAATAATTTAAAAATACCACAGGAACTAGCAGATCCGAATTTTGGTGTTCCAGGAAAAATCGATTTGCTAATTGGAGCAGAGGCATTTTTTGACATAATTAAGGAGGGAATTATTCGCACATCAAACAATGGGCTCGTATTTCGCAGATCAGTTTTCGGATATATCGCAACCGGAAACACAAGTTCCTACACGCAAAATCAATTTGTGGTTTTATATCAGAAATGCAAAATATTGATAACAATAAACAAAAATTTTGGGAGATAGAAACAATTAACGAAGGTCAAAAGCCTTTAAGCAAAGAAGAGGAATATATTGTGAAAATCATTATCAAATGACTCACACGCGCAATGAAGCTGGTCGATATATAGTACAGATGCCAGCTAAAAACATACAAGGCTTAGGACACTCAAAAGGTTTAGCAACGAAAAGACTTGATCAGCTTTGGAGAACATCATCTAGAGATAAACAAATGGAAAATTTATATAGGGAGTTCATGCAGCAATACTTAGACTTGGGGCATATGGAAAAAGTGGAGGAACATTTGGATGAAACATCTGCAAACAACTTTTGTTATTATCTTCCACATCATGGAGTCTTTCGGCCTGATAAGACAACTACCAAATTAAGAATTGTTTTTATTGGTTCGGCTTCTACTACTTCAGGTTTAAGCTTAAATGACCTACTCTTGAAGGGTGAAGTGAAGGAAGACATTTTTGAAATCATGACACGATTTCGAAAACACAAATATGCTTTCACAACCGACCAGATGATGTTCCGACTAATCCTCATTGATCCAGCTCAACGTGATCTTCTGAGGATTAAGTGGAAAACCGAAGCTAATGATAAACCAGTCATCTATAGATTGAAAACTGTCACGTATGGGACCACCAGTGCTCCCTTTTTAGCCATAAGAACTCTCAAACAGTTAGCTATGGATGAAGCTTCTAGATTTCCCTTAGCTTCCAAAGTAGCTTTACAAGATGTGTACATGGATGATGTAGTGTCGGGTGTACAAACTCTCGACACTGCTCGCCAATTACAATGCCAGTTGCAAAATATGCTAAAAACATGTGGAATGAAATTACATAAATGGAATTCCAACTCGAAGGAGCTATTTAATTCATCTACAGATCAAGAGCATCCTTTTCAACCAACACAGAATCAGCCATAAAAACCTTAGGTGTTAGCTGGAAACCAGCAGGAGATTATTTTATGTTCAAAGTTTCAATCCCTTCCATTGCATCTTATACAAAAAGAGATGTCTTAAGCGTCATAGCAAGACTTTACGACCCTCTTGGACTGATAGGCCCGTCATCAGCAAAGCAAAAATCTTTCTACAAAATTATGGCTTAGAAAATTGAATTGGGAAGAATGCTTGCCGGAGGCAATCGCACCACAATGGCTCAATTTTGTGTCATCTCTAAAAGCCTAGAAGAACTCAAAATAGATCGATACCTTCTTACAGATTCCTATGAGAAACTCATGCTTTTAGGATACGCAGATGCTTCAGAGTCAGCCTACGGAGTCGTAGTATACATGCACTGTGTCAAGGAAGATGGTACCACACAACCAGCTTATTGCCAGCAAATCTCGAGTCGCACCAATCAAGTCATCTCCATTCTCGCCTTGAACTCTCAGCGTGTTTGCTGCTGGTCAATTGGTCGACAAGACTTGCTTTTCTCTGCAAGTACATTTAGATAAAGTTATCTTGCACACAGATTCAACCATAGCCATTGCCTGGATCAACACTCCAGCTATAACTCAAAACCTTCGTCGCAATCGAGTATCCAAGATACAAACTCTGACTGAGAACTTTGAATGGAAGCACATACCTTCAGCTCTAAACCTGCTGATATCATCTCTCGAGGTGTAAATCCTGAAGACTTTCATCATTGACTCTAATGGTGGAATGGTCCCCAGCATCTAGACATTCCTGAACAATTTAGTGAACCTTCATTACCAGTTCTGACGAGCTTTTTTACATGTCAGAACTTAAAAAACAATCTGATATCAGCTTAACATCAATCTTGGACTCTTAACTTTGAAAATGAATTTTTAAATGTTACAAATAATTATGTAAAATTAATTCGTATTTTTAGTTGTATTTTCAGATTCCTGCATAATGTCAGAAATACATTTCGTCATTCAGGTCCCCTCACAAACGAGGAACTTCAGCGCAAAATTTATGTGATTAGAAGGATATAGGTAAAAGTTTTCAACAAAGAAATTGAAATCTTAGGAATGGGGGAACCAATTATAAAAGTTAGAGTTGTTATTGTTAAAACTCCTCAAGGTATCTTTAAAAGAGGAATTTCAAAAATATGTTTATTACCAAGCCTTAAATTAATATTGTATTCATATATTTGTTATTTTGTTTAAGTGCAGTTTTCTTTCATATTGGTCATATTTTTTTATTTTCATTATTTTGTATTTTTATGTATGATTTATGTAACATTATTTGTTTTTGAAATGTTATTTCAACGTGGGCCGGGATGTTGGCGCTGCGATCGTCACCCCCACCGCACACCCACACTTGTACACTTCTCTTGCTGCAAGGAACCACTGCACAAAGCATCGCAATAAATGTTAATGTCTTAAAACTCGCATTTTTAATGAATTACAGTCCCAATAGCACTAATA